>JAHWFP010078499.1:0-12333 GCA_023313725.1 Lithobius niger
CCGGGGATTTAAATAAATTTCGTTACATCAAGGATTTCTTTATAAGACAGTTCGTTATAAGTGGGATCCACTGTATTAATTATTTTTCTTGGTAGGCATGGTGCAGCTAGAACAAGAGAATGTGATTGTGCTACGTATAATTGGCACATCATTTTGCTTAATACCTAATATCGTTCAATTTCATTCTTTGTACATTGTATGAAAATAACTTCTGTAGGGATTGAACTTAAGAATTTTACTGAACACAATGAATGTTCTATTGTAAATGGGCTAGTTCTACTGCGAAAGGATTTTTTTTTTAACATAGTTATAAAGTTCTTTCTCCATGATATTGCGTTGCTAAACTGCTACACAAATTTCGATTTTGTATCGCTAATGTCTAAAATTGTGGTGCAAACTGCGATGCGATACCGCTCATTTCGAGCCCTGCAGCAAGAACCATTAGGAGGGAAGGGACGAATTAAGCTGCAAAAACGCAGTCGAGCCTAGCTTGTATGCAGTCAGACTGGGGGCTCTCACCACCACATAAGGAAGGGCATTCCAGGGGTTTATAACCCTATAGCTTTAAAAGGAGTTTCATAACATGGTTTATGCAGTTTATTTGGGTGCTCCTTGGTCGGTCGCAAGGAATAATGGACTTCCCCTTGGCGAGTCTGTTAATACTGTAGATGATTTTCTAAGTATGCAAGATGTACCCCCGGTGTCTACGTGTTGCGAAGATTGCAAGTCAACGAGTTGCTGATGCTGCTCGTAAGCAAGATCAAGACCTGGGAATAGTTTAGTGGCTCGCCTCTGCTCTGCCTCTATGATAGTGATGTCTTTAAGGAAGTATGGGCACCATGCCTGAACACAATAGTCCAAGTGAGGGGGGACCAACACGGTTTAAAGTAGCCTCATGGAGGCCATCAAGGAAGGTAAAATGATATTAAATCTACCCCAAGGCACGGTTGGCTTGCTTCACAGCGGCGATGCACTGAGCACTTGGCTTTAAGTTGTTGTCAATGATTATCACAAGGGACTTTACCTGAGAAGATAAGCCTGCTGGAGGGGACTATCGTTTAGGAGGTACGTATATATGGGGGAGGGGGAAGCGCATGACACTTATCAGTGTTAACGGATACTCTATTGGTACTGGGCCCACAGATATGGCCTTCATTGAGGTCTTGCTGGAGAGCAACAATGTCAGCGTTGGTGTTCGGCCTCCGGATTAGATCTTTGAATCATCGGCAAAAGATTGCACCAGATCACTGCGGCTGCCTGCAAATACTAGGTGGATTGCAAAATTTTAAAATATCTTCCTCCCACTGCTATAAGGTACCACAAATCCGCAAAACATTGTCACGTGAGTGGACGAGAGCCAACCCAACTGTAAAGGCTTAGCTTAGGTGACGTGGGAATGGCACTGCTCACCAAACCAATCGGGGATCGTGGGAAGAGCAGATGGCTTAAATGCAACAATATGTGATGTTAACCCATTGGTTGAAAGTGCCGACCTTTAAATTAACTTCAGTAGAAATGAGTAGAGGTTTTGCTCGTTTCCCAAACCAGCTCCAGTACAAAAACTGAACCTACAAAATATAAAATCAATGCAGTAGCTTAAAGGTACATTCCTCCCAATGCCATTTTTCTCGATCCTCCACATCAAGTACGGCCCCAAAGGTCTATTTACTTTCCGATAGTCAATCCACTGCTAAAAATTAAGGCTGGGCTGATTCCGATTACCGATACCGATATTTGCAGTATCGGTAAATAAAACCCTGATAAATCGGTAATAAACCAAATAGAAGATATTTTCACGTCGACCAAATTTGACATTTGAATACATCACATTGAAGGTTTTTCACCAGCTTTCCAATTGTCCAAACTAAAAGTAACATTCACTTACTGTTTAGAAGTTACAAGGCAAAATGTTAAAGTTTTACTCGCGTTTTGCATTTTTAAATGATTTTAGCATATGCAATATTATTTTAAAGGAGTATTTAAAAAAAAATAATTATATTTATTAGACTTATGCTTTATTTATGCAATGATTTCAGAAGTAATTTTTTTTTATAAAGACGTATTAGTTTTCGATTAGTTGGAAACTGGGATCAGTTATTGGGGATTTGGTATCCGTAATAAAGCTGATCAGCCTATCCTTACTAATAAGTTTAAAGTGGCACTATCACCGATTGAAATGCAAACGAAAATACCGTGGCACCATCTAGCGGCAATGATATTCTTAACCTTTATAGCTTACTCCCAGGTGCACGAGGACGAACCAAATTTTCACTTAATAATTAAGGAGGTCGTGGCTTGTTTGTGTCATTAAAAGAAATGCCGTTATGCCTTCCTTCACTTGGAGCAAGCAAGAGCTAGATGGTTCTACATAGCGCTAGATGTTGTCAGAGTTCGTCTGCTTTCAATCGGTGATAGTGCCACTTTAATGTGGTAACAAAGTGGGGAAAAATGTGAATTCAGTAGAACTACTAGATATAAAAAAAAAAAAAAACGTTTTGTGTAGACACACACACTTATTTCAGGTTAAATATAAATCTAAACAATTTTTTTCTTCATTAGGAACTCTGTGTCGGCAGATATTTCTCTTCAAAATCGGTATCGGATCGGTAAAAAGTGGTTTTATCCCAGCCTTACTAAAAATCCATTTTAAAATAATAATAACAATAAACTTTATTGTAGCACGTGAAAGTACATGTGATCAACAAAATCCGGGGATCAACATTGATGTGCCACAAAGGGCAAAGTTTAGGCGCTGGTCAGGGTTGGCAATGATTTAATCAAAATGATCAATAAAGTCGGTAACGTTGACGTTCATTACTGTGGAATACTGCATTAAATTTACTTCCAATAGAGTGGAAATTCTCTATATTACGCTTGCTTCCACACTCCAGATAGTTCCTTATCTAGCTAATTTTCGACTGCAGCCTGCAGTCTTATTCAGGCTCTTCGAAGGTAAGTTTACCTTCTGTTTACATTCTTCGTTGTGAACACGATCACCATCTGAGTTTGAAATCGCCGTTTGAAAAGCGAAGCGGCGATTTCAAACTCGGATGGCGATCGTGTTCACAACGAAGAATGTAAACAGAAGATAAACTTTCCTTCGAAGAGCCTGAAGAAGCTGCAGGCTGCAGTCGAAAATTAGCTAGATAATGAACTAACTGGAGTGCGTAAGTAAGCGCAATATGGAGAATTTCCACTCTATTGGAAGTAAATTTAAAATGATCAATCAAAAATCATCAATAAAAATCATTGATTTAAATCATTTTAAAGATAAAAAATGAAATTGGTGGAGAACAAAGTTCACTGCATCAATTTCAGACGTGGAAAGGTTGTTTTCATCGTTCGGGCTAGTGCAATCCAAATTTTGAAATCTTTTAGGCTTGGACAAAAGCCAAATTAGTATTTTTTGTTTATATCTGTGAATCAAAAACGTTAAAGAAAACCTAAGCCAAAGTGTCTACCTGTTAGCAGTTAGCAAATGACTAAGATATAATTATTTGAGAAAAATTTAACGCATTTTGAGTATGAAAGCCTACTAAAGTTCCATAATTACTGTTGAAGCTAGTACATTGAGCATGAAGCCTAGTCAGTTGTCACATAGGCTAGTTACTTACTGTAGAAGCTAATTTGAGAATGAAACAACAGCCTAGTAGCACTAAGTTAAATGATTTTGAACTTTTAAAAATGCACACTTACAAAAATTGGGGCACTCGCGTATCTGTTAATTTTCGACAGTTTAGGCACAATAGGGGTAGTTTTTGAACTCTGGCTACAATCCTTTATTTACATCACTGCTTTCAAGTCCAAAAACGAATGCGAGCGTGGCCTCCGGTATTTACTGGCCATTCTCCATCATCGTTCTCGTAAGTAATTACTAAGTTCTCATAATTATTTTTAAATCGAAGTATAAAATAATAGCCTATTATTACTATTATTACTGTTGAAAATATGAGTACAAAACAATTTCCCACTAGTACTATGTCTTCATACTATTACTGTTAAGTTCTTTGAGTACGAAACCATATACGTAGCGTACTTAGCAAACATAGCCAACATATTACTGTTGAAGCTTTTTGAATATGCACTGTAGCCTACTACTACAGTATCATTGAAATAATTTCTTTTAAGTGTCAAGATTTTTTATTTGCGTTGTCCCACAATTTTTAAATAAAGTTTGCTTAAGTTTTGAAAAAATGTGATTTAAATAAAAAAAAATCGATTATTTGGATTGTTTGCAAAAAAATCATGATTTTTTCCCAACCCTGGCGCTGGTCCCAATCTTACACCTAACCATTAACATCATGTAATTAGCATGATGTAAAATGTGGTGTCTACGAGATATTCTATTGAATATCGGGGACAGGAAAATCGCCGAAATTTTAAGCTGAACTACTTTACTTATAGTTTGAGGTGGCGTTAGTGTTAGAATTTTTCCAATCTAAGAATATTGGGAACTAATTTAATAGCATCCTGCTAATATTTACCTTACAGTAACCATGAAGTTAATTCTGTGTGTGTGCGTGTACTAATTTTAATCGTTTCCTAATAATTACCATGAGATCAAAAATCTAAAAAACTAATGTGATAAAAATTTAAATTATTTTAGCCAATAGATCGCCAAAGAAAAATTATAAGATACTAGCCAAAAAAATTATAAAGTGTGATGTTAAAATACGAAAATCTTTCCGGCTTGTGACGACACAATTTTTTGCATTGATGCTGTTTTGTCTACTAGGCCCAAGGCCAACTGAGATAGTAGCTGCGAGGAACGCAGCTACTATCTCAGTTAGCCTTGTATGACTACGCCAAGTTTCGCGAAACGTGCGACGGTTACATGCGCGGATGGAGATCTGCACGTGGCTGTTATAGGACAATGATCAAGAAAAATGGTGTTGGAAGTATGTACCTTTAACCTACCCAGTTGTCTTGTGCACGTGAAAGCTATGTATTGATCAACGTCCGTGCAAAGTGGTAATGGTTCAAGAAACGTACCAAAAATGAGGATGCTATCTCTGACGGAATTGATGAACTACACAAAAAACGCCGCACATACATACTGTAAATCGCCTATTAAATACCCGTGAGCGTACGCAGTAGGCAAAAATCGAGAGGGTGTTAAATGTTGCATAACCAATTTGCTAACATTACCGTACGTCTGTCTAATCATACCCTCAGCATCGAGTTACGGAAAATTTGGCAGATATGCAATCCACTTGACCAATCCACAGATATGCAATCCACTTGACCAATCCACAGATATGCAATACACTTGACCAAACCTCATTAAGTTAGTCAGCAAGCAGTGTAGCGTTAATTTTCCCAATGGATACGATGAAATGAATGAACCCTTTTAGTCAGCTTTGCAGCAGAAAACAACAATTTAAAGATAGCATTTTAAAAACGTCTAGATTCATACTCTGGAACGTAGGTTAGGTAGAGATAGCATTAACACAGCCATTTTACTATTTCGACCTTAAAGTATTGTAGGTCGTGGGCGTTAGCTTTGTCTAGGCATTTTATAGGCAATGTACAGTGTTTGACCACCATTGGAACCACTCTTTTTTCAAGAGTTTTGCTAATATTAAAACTTATTAAAATTAAAGTGTATACCTGTAGAATTTAAATTTAAAATGATTTACGTATTGTGTATTTATGATACTGTACTAGCAACAAACAGTGTCAACATTATTGCCTTGTGAAAATATTATGTACCCTAAAGGTGCAACAATTAATTTTTTTATGATAATGGTCGTCTCACAAAATGCATTTTTTACTTTTAGATATATGATGATGCGCGAGTGTTGGCATGCCTGTGCACAGCAGCGACCAACATTCAAAGAACTCGTTCAAGACTTGGATAGGATTCTCACTCTTTCAACCACAGAGGTAAGGGGTCATAAATTATTATTATTACTAGTGGAGTCGCTCGCTCATTCCGCATCGTCTCGCTACGCTCGTAGCTTTCATGCTGCAACTCTTATGCTGCTGACAGACAGCCCACATCTACAACGATCAAGAAAATGATCTAAGTGGGAGTACGCGTTTTTCGTAAGGTTTAGTTCATAAACAAACGATGACCTTAAATCGCTCCAACACTCTGCCCACCCGAGAGCTCAAAGCTGATCGTGTTTTACCACACATAAGTCGAGAACCAGTTAATGGCTTAAGGTAAATAAACACTACTGGTCGATTCTTGCTGTTTTAAAAGTTACAAATTCAGACGTAGTCAACATATTTTCTTTACGTAATTTAGTATTTAGCAGTTAAACTTTACTTGTACCTTTGCGTAATCTAATTTAACTGATAAACGGGTATTCTGGGATACTGGGATATTGGTTTTTAAATATCCATAAAGCAACTCCAACAGTTTTTCCACCCGTTCGCTCCATGTACTTCATTCTTCTGCGAGCCGTACAACCACAGACGACACTATTGGACCACACGCCGCCAACATGGTGCAACAATTATGGACCATCCTACCAGCTGCAAAATTTGACATTCCGAAGCTAAAAATCAACTACGAAAATCTTGTTTCAACAATGGTCCAAATGGGGTCTTTGGTTTTTTCGAGAGCAAAACGTTCATCTAGAACCACGAAAATACACCGACGCGAAATTCGGATTAATATCCTGTCTTTCGACACCTTTCTCAAATTTGTAGCCTTCATACTTCAAGAGGAGAAGAATTACATATATACCGACCGTAAGTTTTAATGATTAAGACTGAGGGTAGAGGGGAGGAGCTGACCAGTATCAATTTCAAATGCAGGTGATGGTGACCGTGGTGTAGGCAAAGCTTGAATCCAATTGTGCACTCACACCCATCCTGAGTTAAAATACACAAAGTAAAAATTCTTAAAATACTAAAATACAAAATATTAAAATGCTAAAATACAAAATTTAAAAAAAATTAAAAAAGAATACTAGGAAACCTATAAAGGAAAAAAAAAAACTAAAATACTCTATAACGCTAAAACACACATGTATAAAATAGAATAAAAGTACAACAAAATTTCACCAGAACATTTAATTGCTTGCAACTGAAACAAAAGTTGGTAATTTCCTATTTAAGTTTTCTGCTCAGATAACTTTTATATCTTCTGCCAAGGGGTAAAACTTTGAAAATGTGCATAGCTATTGTTGAATTTCTTGTCGCTTATCTTTCTGTGGTTTTCAGTGACACCGGTCAGTTCCTCCCCCTCTACCCACAATTCTGTATGATCGAATAGTTTTTGGATTATTTAGAAAAAACTAAATATATTTTGAAAATGGCTTCAGTCATCAGTCCAAGTTCTAAGATGTTATTACTAAGGCTGTACCGATCAGCAATTTTGCTTCCAATCCGATCAGTGGTGTAATGTCAATCTTGCCGATCACTTAACGATCGATCATTCTGATCTATCAAATAAAAAACCTACCGATCATAAACAAAAATTGACTTCAATTTCTACACGATGCATACTCTTAGGCCTACATGTTTCTTAGTGGAATGGCTTGCCAGACGTAAAGCTGCATACGTCTAACTGGGAGTCAAAATTCGGTTTTCATTGAACTTTTCTTTATTTGACATGAAACGTAGAAGGCAGAACCAGCAGAACGATTGATAACATTGCAGTGTTTGCACGATTCAATTAGAAAGACACCGTTGTGCACATGCATATGAGGGCTCAACTGACACTTATCGCTTGCATGATCCAGGCGGAATGTACAGCGTTCAACGTTTAAGCAATCAAAATTCGTTTTTTGCACGTCGCGATCATGAAAAAAATGCTAACAAGTTGATGGTAACAAATTACAATTGGTAGGTAATGGAAATGATTGAACAGGAGCTGCTAATTCTTAACGTTAATTATTACAAACACGACGTAGAAAATAAAATAGGATGGCAACTGTGTGATCAGTGTGAGGGTGGTTTGATTGGATCGGTTACTGGTAAAATATGATCGTTTTGCCGATCGATCCGATCACGCTCTGATCGGCAATGATTGGATCAGCATGATTGGATTGGTACAGTCTTAGTTATTACAATTTTGGGCTTCGAATACAGTACAGGTGAATTTATTAGTATACAAACTTATAAATGTAATACAAAGCCTCATGAAACCCTTGCTAAAGTTCTCGTCTTATAATCACAGCCATTTATCTACTAATATAATACTCATTCCGGCAAAAGTAAGGAGGAAAGTGAAAATCAGTTACTGTAAATACATGAGTAACAATCGCTTTAAACTTGACTACAATTACGTTGCACGTCGCCAATCATTGCTACTTGCAAACTATGTCTGGTCGCGTGAATGTGGCATTGTTAGTGGGCTATAAGTCTTGACTATTGAACTTTTGTTGTTGAGCTAAAGAAACGAATCCGCGTATCAACTAAAAGCGGACAACTTCAAACAAAACGACAATACGTTGTTAATTTGGAGGCCCGTCATGGGCCTCGAAATTGGCAGCCTGATACGATAGAAAGGTGCATTTATTTTGTAGATGCAGACTTGGATAGCGAAGTTGAATTGTTTTAAAGTGGGCGGCAAAAAAATCTTTGCATTCGTGAGCAAATGAAAGAAAATTACTTGCCACAATATGGTGACGCGTGGTGCCCACGTGAATTGTTTCTGAGTGGATGGAAACAAATCACGGAGATTACCTTGCAGCAGGGGTCTTGCTTGCGTACTGAATGCTGACTTTCTCATTGATATGGTTTTTTGTTTAGCATTGAGTAAAACTCGAATATGCTTCTTTTCTGCAAGTCTGGGTGTACTAATGAAATATTGCAAAAAACGTGATTGATTTTCTAAGAAGACCAAACACCGGGAGAGGCTATGACCAGGAGACAATCACGGAGATTAACTTGCAGAGAGGGCCGGAGGAAGGGAGGGGGGGAGGGGCAGAAAAGGAGAGGAAGGGGACGAGGGGAAGAGGAGGGGCGACTAAAATTGAAGGATCAGTCTCTAATGAATGAAATATTGCATACGCGATTTACTTTTCTAAGAAGACCAGGGGGCCGGGGGCTAAGACCAGGAGACGATATCCACCGTGCAGAATGCACGGGTTCTGATAGTTTCTTTAGAATATGCGAGCCCAAAAATGCTACTCGTCTCATATGTATTTGTGTCGTCTTATATTCGGGATTATACGGTAATGCATCCGCTTACAGGCTTTGCCCCACAGCACTTCCCCAGAACCCATTGCTGCATTCATTGCATTGGATGTGAATTTTGATTTTGGTAGGAAGATGATGGGATTATTGAGCCACTGCGCTTGATGGGACGCAGGCAGCATACAAATGTTTCTAATAGTAATGGTTTTGAATTTGCAGGAATACCTTGATCTGACAATTCCGGTATTAGATACGCCGCCGTCTTCATCTGAGAGCCAGTTTTCATATTCATCCACAAGTCAGCGGTCTTCGGTAGCGTGAGGACAATATGCTATGCTCAAGAAACAGTCAGAGGCTTACGGCTGGTGCCGTTTCTCTGCGCTGGCAGTGTTTGAATGCAAGCTGCTCGAAACTGTGCCATCCTACAAGCTGTGAACTCGTGTGTTTCATGACCATTAATTGTTGGGACTATAAACGATTAATGTGGTTGCAGGCACGCCAATTCCTCTCGATGTGTTAACAAACAATACATTTGCTGTGCAGCACATCGGAGCCTATGGTACCACAAGAAGCTTTACCAATACGTGTTGCAGGGACTTCTCGTTAATGTGGTTAGTGTTGTGTGTTGAAACTTCACGTTATTAGCAATTTTGACGTACAGAGGATGTCATAATGTTTCTCATGCCAACTCGAAGACATCACACATTCATTACGTCATCAGTTAGAAGTACAAAGACTGTAAGATACTCGTGTACAAAATAATGATAATTTATACTTTGTACATAACCCAGGTAGAAAAAAATCATATGAAAAGAACTGTGGAGAAATCTTATCTAGTAAGTTAATAGTTATGCATGTGCATATGTTTTATCAGTTGCTTGTGTGTTGTCACTATGTATTATATTACCTTTTTTTTACTTATTTTCGTTCAAAGTGTTTATTGTGCGTGTGCGAAAGGTGGATGTTGGGGCAAATATTCAGGGTAAACTATTCGTGTGCAGACCTGTTGTTTTTTAAGAATTTGTGGCCGATGCTTAACTTTGATCAGGTTTGAAAAAGTTTTTTTTTTTCAATTAATTATATTTAACAGTAATTTCACATTTATGAAAAAAAATCTCAACTAGGTTATGTTAGGGCAAAAAAAAAGTACCTTGTTTTACAGGAGTTTATCACTCAAACGCAACATACGGGCAGATTTTAGTTTTATTTCTTTTTACGTCAAAATTTATATTTATATTGAAAAAAACGAACCATCCTACTTTGAATGTTCGAAAATTTGTTTCTTTTTGAATGTGAGCGCGAGTTATATTTATATTTACATCCGTGAGAAGGTTGAACAGTTTCTGCTCCGTAGTGAGTTTAATGACGAGATGCGCGAGAAGTGGAGAACCGGCCTTGCAAGTGATGGAGGCTACGCTCGACCGCCGTTCAAAAAGCAGACGATCGTAACGACGATCGAACATGACATAGTGTAAAACAAAGTATTTTTTTTATTTGCCTTTACAGTCCACACCGCTTACAAAGAAACTCAAGGGACAATGAAAAAGGTTTTTTATAACTGGAAATTCTTTATATGCGGAAGAGAATAACACTGAATCTGTTAGAATGGTTGTTGAAAATCTGTTCCTTAAAAGCAATAATTCCTTCAAACCGAGTTTTTTATAACCAGTGTCCACTTTAATAAGTTTACGTTGCATTAATCAGCTTGTTTTTCACTTTGTTACTAGCTAACCAAAGAAAGCTTTAAATTTCTAACTTTATTTTGTAAAATTCTCCTGTAAAAAAGTGTTGTAAGGTTGTATTGTAAAAAATTTCTAACTTCAACAAAATAACATATCATACTTGATAACCGAGTGATTATTTTCGCAGTGACAAAGAAAAGGATACTTGGTTTTTACTTATGTCTTTTTTCAAAGGGTTGACAAGAAATATTTTGTTGGTACGTTCAGGTTGATGGTTACGCATAAAGGAACCAACTCGCTTTTCAAAGTCTAGTAATTAGCATGGTTAACCAATTCTGAAAAAAAATTATCGTGTTTTATCGAACCCTACAACATAACAAGCAGCTTGTGACTGCATAAAATATGAAAGAAACTTTTAGCGTAATGTATCTTTGCAGTAATATTCCTAAATTAAAAAATGTGAGGGGGGGAGGAGGGATAATCAGCACAAATGCTCCAAACAGTTTTACATACAGTAACATACAACGTAAATTATACAACGTTTTAGCAGCTGCAATCTGTTTATTAAACAGGAAGGAACGCAGTTACGTGGTTGTAACTTATATTTTCTAAATGTGTGGAATATACGTTAGAAATTTTTTTCATATGCTTGCACTGCTTGCAACTTCTGCGGGGAACCCCATGATCAAGACCATGAAAACCGTATGTACTAACTGAGCTTTCGTATGAGGAAAAGTCAGCACATAAATGGCATTGGCCAAGTCTACTTGCATGTAAGGACAAGAGGGGGAGGGTTTGAGCTGAAAGTTGTCCATATCTTGGATAAATTTAAAGTTACCGAACTTGGTAATGGGCTGTGAGCTGTCTGAAAATGAAATATGGGAACAAACAACACGATAATTTGTTGTGGCTATTATTAGTAATACATTTTTCATCTCATCTGAACTCCAATTTCTTCTGCAGGGAGCATACAACGCGTGTCACATATTTTTTGCTACCGGGTACCGTAGGGTTTCTTAAAAGCAAACAAATTATATGAATAGTAGAACCTTCCAAGCTCTTGGTCAACCGAGTTTGGGAAGTTTATGACATTTTTTTTTAATCTTGTCAATAAAAAAAACTGGGGTCTTAAAACTGGGACGGCAATAACAAGGTGCTTAAAGGCTAATTGAGTAGTTTACCTTCAAAACAAGTAGTCTGCATTCAAATTATTATTGTAAACAAGCTTTAAATCTACCATCAATTTTGTATTCTTGAAACAACGTTTGGCTCAGCATTCAGCAATGTGTCAACCCACAAGCGCATGTTTCATCAGTTTCATGGTTTCACCCGACAGAGACGCCATTGATGCAGTGCGCTGATCGGTTGTGCACTGCACTCCTAGCAGGAAGAGATCCAGTCAAGCGAAAGCAATAGACCCACGCCTTTTTCACACAACTGAATACTAAAAAAATCATAACAGTTTCACTGAAAGTTCTTTAAAAATATGAGGAATAGGGATGTTAGCAATCAAAACAACTCGTGAAACAGACATGGCAGGTCGTACAAATTATTG
>JAHWFP010078499.1:12433-56867 GCA_023313725.1 Lithobius niger
GGGGGGCTGGGCGCTAACAAATTACAAATTTACAAATTAAAAAAAAAATGTGTTTGGGACCAGTTCCAGTTGACTTCCAAAACACTGCAAAAAATCCTTGAATTTTGCTCACAAATGATAATCTGAAAATTCCCGAAAAATCTTTTTTTCCCCTTCTGTGCAAACCTTGTTTTAATCAACCATTGGTAATTTTCGAGGTTTTGCATTTGCTCACATCGCTGACAGTTCTTGGGAAACGTCGAAAGCAGTAGGTGTCAAATTCTGAATTATATTTTTGGTGGCATTTTCAGCTACTATCCAGTTGCCCTTGTTGTTGAGAATTTTGTATTTTGTTTTGTATTGTGGCTTTCAATGTTATTTTTTAGTACGAAAGCAAACCGCAGCTATATGTAGTGATTTCTACTGTACACATCTCAATCGTGTAGATTTAAAATTTGTGTTTCATTCCTTGGTAATGTTTTATGCAAATTCAATGTAATTTGAAGTCTAGCGTATTTAAAAAGAATTAAACGAACCTAAGTTACGTACGTATTTGTGTCAAATATTTCCACTTTGAATTTTGGAAGACATTGTTACAAAATTCAGAAAAATCAAAGTACTGTAAAACCCTGTTGTGTGTTTTGGCATGTATCAAAAAATATCAAGAAATAACAAGAAATATCAAGAAAAAGCAGATATTGAACCCAATAAATGGGTTTCTATTGTTACTATCGTTACCTGTAAATTTTAGCATTTTTACTTTCAAATGCTTTTTTCCTCCAGAAATTTACACCAATCACCAGCCAGCTTGCTAACCCCAAAGTTTGCATGCACACTCCTTTCCATACTAGTGTAAAAGCGCTCAAAGCATGTAAGAATCGACTTTTATTCTCGGCAGCCCTCTCTGTTCGGACGTGGTCTTTTCTTCTATCTCACGTATTGTGTTCAAGATAGCGAAACCAAAAGCTCTTGCTCACCATTTAACGATGCCTAAAGAACATGGCTCCAAGCCGCTAAGGCAGAGCCCGTCTCCGTCGGCTGGCTCTAGCTTTTGTGCTTCTCTGGGTATTGTACTCTCTCGCTCATCGTCCTGCTCTCGTCCGTCTAGACATAATTTGCACAAAAGATCAGCTTCTCAAGCTTAAAGGAAGATTGCGGCATCAAACCGTCTACAGATTTTCCTACCGCTGTTACTCATGTTTCTCCTGACATGGTCCCTTCATCTGTCAAAATCCTGTTATATGGCCTCGACTGCACTGGCTCCAAGACATCTGCGGTCGCTCTTGGGTACTTCATGGATCATGGCTGCATCATCCATTGGCAGTCCATCAACTTGAAGAGAAGGTACCTTCATTGGTCTTCGTGATGTTCTTTTCACACAATCCAATTTGATACAAGATCAATTACTCTGTCGCCGAGAATTTGGAACCCATTCATGACTACTTCTTTGGCACAACAGTCGTTTCGTCAATTGCCAAACAAGAGCCCTTGCGTCAGGAGATTGCAACTGCGAAAGAAAAATATTCTAAATTAAACTCAGGACTTAAACCCAATCGGGTAAAGAAGCCCAACCCTTCAAAACCAAGCCAAGTTGATATTCAGGCCTCTGCTACCCTGGGAAAAAATCACCCCTTTGATCTCACTCCCGTACCAACGCATCAACTTCGGTCACCTTGTTAACTTCACATTGCCCACTATCTAAAGCCGAAATCAAAGAGCTTTTTGAGCATGCTCGTGGGAATATGAAACCTGTCTCATCCAGTGCACATTCTCACCAAGTCAAGTCATCCAATTCTGCAGACGACGGTTCGTTGCCGCTACTCCTGAAGGAAGCTTCAATTATGACCGCAGATGGGTTGACCATTCTTGCACCCCTAAATGAAAGCGTTGTCTTTCCCGCAGACCTGGCAGCAGATCACAGAAAAAATTCTGCAGTCACCGGTCAATTTTGACAACCGCATCTCATGATCCGCAGGAAAAAGGAAAAGTGCTCGGATCACGGCCAAAATCGGCATGCCCAGGGGAATACGATGCAAGATGGATGGCCCCAGAAGATGGGCGCCCTGGCACCAACCCTGTCTCGCTGGTGACCCCAGAGGCTCTTTTTGTAGCATTACGGAAAGTACGGAAAATCACTCTTCGAGTCTTGATCGCTCAACAACCTGAACTGACGATTTGGCGGAAAGTGAAAGCAATTTGCTCGGATGCGAAAGACTTGAAAACCCTTACATCAAAGAAACCAGATGCGAATGCGAAAGAAAATGAAACCGATACAGAATACGAAATGGATACGAAAGCGAAAGGAAAGAGACACGAAAGCGAAACAAAGGAGGAAGCGAAAGCGAAAGCATTGGCCGCCCAAGCACGGAAACATGCTCACTTTAATGACCAACATGAAGAGAAAACCCTTAAAAGATGGCGACAGAAATTTTTTGATGATTTAAGTGAAGATCCAAACCATCTTCTCGAAGCCACTGTGACTTCCAAGATTCATCAAGACGTGCTTACTTTGACAATGCCTCCTTTACTCGTGACAGTGAGGACCCTTCCGGCATTCCCCTTTCGGAGCTTCTCAAAACTGTAGAAGACATAATTTCTGACAGTTTCTTATTTAAGCCTTCATCTCACGACCACCCTTCAAAGAGCAGAGGTCAAACCACTGGTTTCGGCTTTGGCCTTAGAGATTGGATTCCGAGGAAACGTCCGGTGTTAGGTCCATCGACTCTTGACTAATCTTCTACGCAATGGTGGTATTCTGAGAGGTAGGGGTGTACCTTTGGAACTTGACAAGGAACCTCCTCTTCCGTGTCCTGACAAGGAAAGCTGATTTTTCAAGCCCTTTGGTGATGGAGTTGCAAACCCAAAACACTTCGAAACCTACCAGAGGCGTCTATCCTCCCTAACACAACGAGTCATTCTCCCAAATTAAAAATTATTTCCTTCCTTCCCTCAATTAGTTGTTCAGCACCATGTATACACCATACAACACCATACAAACACCATACAAACATATGAAAATTTCCACACGCAATTATTTAAGAATGGATACCCCCCCCCCTACCCTACCAGTTAATAACGATTTGCATGTGCAAAGTACAATAGTGGTGGTGGCGGCCCATTCATTGGACAATTTTTTTTTTTCATTTTGCAGTCTAACGCATGCAAATAATCCTTTCGCTCAGCCTCAAGTCCCCTTTATACAAAAATATTATAATCAAAACTAAATCTTACCACGGGCACCTGGTTGAAGATTGTTTTTGCTACCTAATGAAAATTTACAGTTGGCTTTCCTGCCGTGCTCGCAGCTCCCTTCTATTGTGCATGCGCCAGCATGAGCCAGCATATATAAGCGCTTGGGCCAACGCATGACCCATCTTTTCTCCTCTCCACATCCTCGGTTATGAGAGGGGAGGCTGGGTGAAGGTAATGTATATTTTCATTAGGCAATAAAAACAATCTTCAACCAAGTGCCCTTGGTAAGATTTAGTTTTTATGCCATGAAAATATATATTACCTGTTTTTTTACTTAGCAGACCTCGTCAAAGAAGGTGGATGGACCAAGGATGACGAGCACCCGCGCTGCGAGCCGGCGACCCCTGGATGGCATCCATTGACCCAACCGAGCAGGCATATACAAATTTCGACACAAGCAACGGTTCCAAGCCGTGGGACCGTTGGTACTGTGGGAACGATGATAGTAACAGGAGAACTGTGAATAGGAGCCGCCTGGGCGGTCGTATTCTGGGTCCGAGGGAATGAGTTTACTACATAAATAGGAATGTCAAAAAAGCATCACCTCGATCAGACGGTGAATTCGTGGAGGGTCCAAGTAGACGATGCCTACGATGGTGAGTTCAAAGAGGGTCGAAAACACCATCGTCGCAGGAGACCGCAGGACGGAAGGCAGTGCATCGTGATGAGGCATTCTTCATAAGCTTTCTATGGTTAAGAAAGGTCCACTGTATGACTCAGTGAGGCAACCACAAAGAAAACAAAACAGCTTTATTAAAATTTTCGATGCGGTTGGGCTTCGCACCTTGGTCACTAAAAATACATCATATATAAAAAAAATAAAACCATTACCAGCTGCTGGATCAACCAGCCATGTTGACTGAGGCAGCAGCTGGTAATGTTTTTTTTTTGTTTTTTTTTTATCTTTGATGTATTTTTAGTGACCAAGGTGCGAAGCTCAACTTCATCGAAAATTTTGATAAAGCCGTTTTGTATTCTTTGTGGGTGCCGCACTGAGTCGGACAGTGGACCTTTCTTAATTCTCCACCCCACAACTAGCTAATCACTCTTTCTATGGTTGTCTTCTGTCTCCTCTTCTGTTATTGTCTTCATTCGTCGTGTTCACCAAACGCAGCTGTTGAATGACTCGTAGCGACGTAGAAACGACATTAAACTTTGAAGATGAATGTCGGATAACTAGAGGATGCGACCGGGTGGCGCCAGGTGTACAGGCGCAATAAAAGGAACCCTCGTACATGCAATGGAACGGAGAAAAGTGGAAAACACAAGGACCCACTAGGTGAAGGCCGTATTGCAGTAGCGGGAAGCACAATCGGGAGGAACAGGGACCATAGCGAAACGTCTTCCAGAATGATGGAGAGACAAATTGAAACAGCTGGGGTAAAAGGACCCGTCCATTGCCGGAAATTAACCAAAAAGTCTAATGGAGTGACACATTGGACTGGTACACAGCCGAAGTGGGAAGTACAATTCTGGCAAGGTACTGGTTCCTCCAAACAGCAAATGGAGTGCAGTAAAAAGCCGGCCGCTAGGGTGATAACATACAGTTGTGGATCAACGTGAGATGTTTGCAAGGGTTAGAAGCGATAACACTGTCACCAGGCTTATCCTTAATAGGGTGACGAGCAGGAGGAGTTATAGATATCAGTCAAAGTGGGACCCGTAGAAAGGGAACCATGTCGTCGAAGAAGGTGAACCGAAGGCAATCTAAGGGAAAAGGTGGAGGGTACTGGGTCCGGCTAAGGACCCAAGCCCGAGTCCTGGTTGACAGGGAGGAGACCGGCGTTTTGGCGGAGAATACTGGCTTGTGCCAGGAAAACCAGAAGCATGTAGGGATCGACCGACACAGAAAAATACCGATCCGATCCGATACCGATATTTCCCCCTCACTCCGATGTGATACAGATACCGATACAGATTCCGATACACCGATTCCGATAACGATAAAAAAAAGTCAGGTCAGAAAGTCAAATTCATTCGTTAAATTAAATGAACATGGTACGCTATTTACCAAAATTATCCCTTGATCGTCACAAATCAAGGTGCGAATTTTCGGTGGTCTTCTATCTTTTAGAAAGATCTCCCATCTTCCTCAGGCACTTCGAACGTTGAACGCCTTTTGACTTGGAGAAACTCATTCGTACCTCCGACCATAAAAAAAACTTAGTCTACACTGCAGATATGCCTAATTGCAAGAAGCCGACAGTACGGACGCGTTAAATTCACTGAGCTGCTGTCCAGATCACTTCGTGGGATACAAGCGATGCTATCCAGGAAAGGTTTCTCTCAAGCTGGGCAGAGTAACCAGTTCACACGGAAGATGGTCGTATCGGCAAAATATCTGTAAATAAACACCGATACAGATCCGATACCGATGCACGAAAAATACCGATAAAATCGGTATATACCTTTACCAATATTAATATCGGTCTATCCCTAGCAAGCATCGAGAAGATGTCTGGTGGACCGTGAAGCGTGATTCATGAAAGATGTTACTGTCGCAACTGGTGGATGCGTGGACGGTTATGTAAGAGTGTAAAAAGATCCTGGAGCAGGGGCGTAGCAAAAGATAGTGTCGATCATCATGAGACTAGAGACCATGTCTGGCTGCCTGGCTGTCTGGTTATCCTTGGAAAAGTTAGACTAGTGTGAGGGTGATCCAAAGCTTGAGGGAGACCGACCGGTTCGAAAAGGCAGAAACGGAAGGAATTGATGGTGTTGGTGGCATTGTTTGAGTAAGGAGCCACCAGTGAAGATGTCCAGAAAAAAAAAACAGGTAACGGTGACGCAGTGAGTGAGGGCGCGGGTTCTGGGGACCAAGAGGCAGGCCGGTCTACAGGTCTCCTAGGCGCGCGCTTTTGGTTCTAAGCATAGCTGCGACCATTGAAGGTGGAGCAGAACAGCACGCCCAATGAAGTTGGTGGGTAGAGAGTGAAAAGAAAAAGTATGGCTGAACAGAGCAGGCTTGGTGGGTTCAGAGTGGAACAGCTGAGCAGTGGTCATCGTGGCTGAGTTGTGAGAGAGCTCAGTCTGGTTGCTGGAGGTTTGCGGATTTGGTCGAACCTTGGCAAAGTCCCCGCCAGGACTGCCGGCCAGGGTAGCGTGAGAGGCTACCATGCTCCTTCAGCGGCTATGGGAACTATTCTGGCAAATTCTGGACAATCTTTCGGCCCCTACGATGATCGGAGGTTTCCCGGATCGAATCCCCGGGTTGGCACCTCCCTTTACCAGATATTTCTTCTTCTCTAAAAAGTCTGGTAATGTTCAAATTTGAGCCGGTTCAGCCACACAAGCATTAAGTTGCTTTGGCTGACTTAAGGCTCAAAGAAATTAATTAAAAAAAACAACTTATGACGCTAGACGGAAGTAGCCATGGAGTTCCGGCAATAGAGAGGATCCTAGCAGGGGCTGCTGTGATGCCCCCCCCCCCCCCCGGCCCGGGGGGGGCGGGGGGTCGCGAAGCAGGGGCGGGGAAGGAAGAAGAGGGTGTACTCCTTGAAACAAAGAGTGGAGGTCTTCTGCAGCTTCCGAAAGAGAACGAGCCAAGCTTGTAAAAGAAACACCGTCCAGCCAACAGCAGCGGTCCTAGCGTGGCACAATATGATACTGCGGTTCCCGCCGGTGTCTCCAGCAGCCCAATGGACCTGGAGAACTGTGGGCGAGGGACCGCGGGGACCATGTACCGTCGAGTAAACATTGTGACGTGGACCTATAGGTTACCCAAGACATAACAGCTATGCTCTCGGTGACAGGAAGTTTGAGCTACCAACAAGAGAAATCGTTCATGTTACGTTGCTGCGGTACCCCTGGAAGCCTTCAGCACACCCAGGGCCTGGGGGACCATAGATGGAGATCCGAGGGGACCATGGACCGAAGCTGGAGAAGCATCGATTCGTGTACAATGGAGATTCTGCCGAAAGAAGGATGGTAACAGGGAACAAGAGACCGGAGTCAAATGGACAGACATGTTTACCGGCCGACCAGCCGAAGGGGACCGTGAACAGGGACTGCTGTCACGGGGAAAGGAACATTAACCACAGCACTTCCGACATGGTTGAGGCGTTGAGAAGGAAGACCAACTGATGGTTGACGAGTAGGCCAACATGTCAAGGAGGCTGCGCAGAGTCGATGCGCAGAAGGAGGCTGCACAAATGTGATGCGCAGAATGTGACGACGCTAGCGACGCTCAAAGTGGACTGATCTGCAGAAAAGAAGGGGCATACTGGGCCCAGTAGTGGATCCGGACCCGAGGCCTGTGCGATTGGAAGAAGGAGGCGGGGATGCTGGTTAGGATCGAAAGGTAGATTGGTTCGTTCTTGGTTTTCGGTCGCCCAGTCACATGAAAAAAGTGGGACTGTGGCTGACGGAGCAGCAAAAAAAATGAAGAGGGCTACGCAGATGCAATGCGCAGAAGGCAGCGATGCTGGCATAGATCCAAAGGTGACCGGTTCGTTCCTGATCCTTCGTCACCCGATCGCACGATTCTTCCTTATAAAAGACGGGCAGTGGACCGTGACTCACCAGGGAAGGCCTGGTCCCGGGCGTCGGTCTCCGGTCCATGAGTCTCGGTCGCCTGGACGCACGAAGTACAGTTGTAACAGCAAGCAGATGTGAAGATGCACAGATGCTCGTGATGCAATGCCGAGCACAGGAACGCTATAAAGACGAAACCCGTCCCTCCATGGGACCGGGAATAATGGGACTGCAGCTGACGGGACAGCAACCGAAGCGAAGAACTGGTAGGTGCGCGCTCGGTCACTTGGTTAACCGTTACCGTGCTGCTCGCGTTGCACAACAGGTGCAAGTCGGTGTCGAAAATTCGAGTGGCGTGAAGGAACACCGACGATCGTTGGTCACTAGACTGGAGACAGCAGTGCCTTGAAGAAGGAATGCAGACAGCAATTGCGGTCTCCCACTCAGCCGTAGGCCGAGCGCTGGGGTCTGGAACGGCGCGGTAGTGCTGACTGCGTAATCCGAGGGGGACGATGGGCCTTGGTCCCAGCGACTGGAGACCGAAGGGGAACAGTGGACCGAAATAGATGGTACAACAAGGCCGTGTAGGCCACAGGGTGAAAATACACTTGCTGAAATTCCAAAAAGGCAAGTCCCCAGTAGGGACCATGGAGAAGGAGAACCGCTAACGGTCGCATGGGCAGAAGAGTGTATTGAAACCACGATGAGGCAGCCAAACGAACAGGAGACCGGGGACAACGGGAGCCAAGAGACCGAACAGCGGAAGAGCCAAAGCAGGACGACCTCATGCCGTGACGCCTAGGAAGAAATATCGCTAATGCGTTGGCCCAAGCGTTTGCATACTCGTCGAGATGCTCGTGCATGCGCAACGGCAGGAAAGCCAACTTTTCATCGCTAGGGATTGAGCAAAGCAAAGGAAGGGAACTGTTAAGTAAAAAACAGCTAAATTATATTTTCATGGCATAAAAAGATTATTTTGTTAGAAGCCTAGCAATTATAAAATAAGCATTCTTCTATGTGCCATGAAAATATACATTACCTGAATTTTAGCATTCTCCTACTAATGCTGTTTTGTGCTAGAGATATAAGTCTTGGAGCCTTGCCAGCGTCGCAAGGGGAAAAATATTCTGTAGCTCGGGCTAGCATGCCCAAGATGGCGGTCCGTTAGGGTAATAGAGCATGTTGTCATGAAGCATGCCTTGTCTTGCTTCCACCAACCTATCTACAGCACGTACACAACAGAAAACTAATAACCATCCGCCCAAACAAGCAGACGAAAAGCGAGAGCAAAACGAGACAAACAAGAAAGAGAATGAGATTAGATTAAATTCTTTATTGAGCCAAGAACAAAGATGCGGCCTTCAAGCCATGCGCTCAGTCTAACCTACTTACAATCTAACTTAACAGCTAAATACAACAAGCCTTACAAACCAGAGAATGAGTTAAAAAGGGTTAAAGGGGTTAACGAGCGTTAACCACTCCTGGTCATCTGCCCGAAGCCCTGAGGCCCTAAGGCCCTAGAGAATGAGTGAAAGGGGGACAGCAATACAGAAGGGAGCCAAAAAGTGTCAGCAGTGAACACCATCGCCAGACTGACATTACAGCCGCTCAACAAAATTACATTGAGCTTCCAATTGTTGGGAAAACTTTTAAATCTAGAAGACACTAGTGTTCGCCCGACAAGTAACAACACAAATTTCTCCCAGTCCAGTAATACATTGAATAGCAAATGTTAAAAAAGATACTAAGTCAGCCTTTTGTACATTTTGAGGTAGAGCTAGCCGAAAATGGGTTCTAGTCAGAGTCGGACTGGGTAGCAAAGGGCGCCTATGCCATTTAGAGAAATTATGGGGGAGGACGCCATGCGTTGTACCATGAACTAAAGTCTGACGATTCTGGAGAGCGTTGTAAGCTCCCCAATCATTGTTAAGAGAAGAGTGCTTATTGTGATATTCTACTGGATTCGAAATGCATTCTTCAATACACATATTATAAATTAAAGAATGACTTTTTTATGAATTTCTTTCTTGATGGCGTGGTCTTTTTTTTTTTGGGGGGGGGGGGAGTTTCACAAAGGCGTCGAAAATGCAAGTAATGGGAGAGAGAAAATGCTTTGCGCTTGAAAGGAAAGTCCACCAAAGAAAAAGCATTCATTTTTCGTCTGGGAAGAAGAAAAAGGTTACACAAGGGGCGCCAAAAGTGTTGCCAAGGGGTGCCACAGTTTGCCAAAGGGCGCCTGCGCCATGGCACAATGGCAGTATGGCCAGTCCGAGCCTGGTTTTAGTATGCTGGCCCAACACTACATTCAAAAAGTTACTAAGTCAGTCCTTCCCAGAAGCCTCTGGCAGCCTAGCAAAAGCAGCAAAATGTGAAACGGAATATCGTTTAATGAAAAATCATCTAAACAGAATATCGCATAATGGATAATATTTGTACAATCAAGAATTTAAACCCTATAAATTCTTGGTACAATGGATAAATATCTAACTGGACAATAATATACCTATGGTTCTGCTGTTATATGTATAGCCGTAGCGATCGCAGCAGCACGAGCGAGGTAGGGACATTAGACGATTTTCCATTAACCGAATTTCGTGTTATGCGATTAAGAATGTATGCGTTCTTCCAATTATGCGACTTTCCAGTTAGACGATTACCCCTCCTCCCATTTGCTCAGTTTTGTGTTTTGGTGATAACACAAATTGCGCAGGACTCGAGTCCAGTAATGCATTAATGTTGGGGCAACATTAAAAGAGGGAGCTAAAATGTGTGGACGGTCGGTGCTGGGGCAGCATTGCATCGTCCCACAAGAACTGATGTTGATTTGCGTGAATGGTGCCGTGTAACACAGCAAAAAAAAGTGCAAGTCATAAAACCAAACACCAATTTTAATTTTCGGCATCAATTTTGCTCTTGTTCACCTAAACAAAGAACACAGAATGAAAAGAGAACCTAACAAAAATACAACAATGAAAGACACTCAGCACGATATACCTTTTGTGCCTTTTATTGTTGTATTTTTGTTAGATCATCTTTTCATTCTGTATTCTTTGTTTTCGGTGAACAAACCACGAAGTTGACGCTGAAAATTAAAAATTTTTACTTTTTGGCTTTTACGACTTGCAAGTGTTTTTGCTGTGTCAGACGGCACCATTTACCTATTTCAACGCACACTTGCAAAGGTAAAGGAATTTGTGCTAGTGATGTTGTTTGTTGTTTTCTTCTTCATTTAAAAAAAATATTTATATAGCTTGTACCAAGAATTTAATAGGGTTGGGGAGGAGAATTTGTGACTGAGAGCCAAACTGAAACGTCTTGGATACTTTCGTAGTAGTTCAGTCTTAGTTTATAGAGTGCGCCATGTGTTTTATGTGGGAATTTCTACTCATTTTTTTATCCTAAAATTAAACGAAACTAAACAAAACTAGCTTGTATTTATTTCTTATTTACCCTAGCTTAGTTGTAATTTAGTTTACTTTAGATTTGGGCTGAAAAATGAGCAAATATTACCATTTGGAACACGTGGCACCCTCTGAAAACTCTAACGGAACTAATAGGGACGAATCTAACATGTTTCAATAGGGTCTTTTTAAAGTTACAAATTCTCCTCTCAAACCCTATAAATTCTTGCTTGTACTTGTACCATTATTGGAGCCACAATTTTGTTTTACGCTGGCACGAGTCAGCGCTTTTGTTTTCTTTTTCCTGCTGCCTTACCTCAGCTTTTGTGGGAGGAGATCGAGCCTTTATAAATTTGTTTTGTAAATAACTTAAAGCTGAATAAACTTTCGCAGGGCAACCAGCCAACTTCAGTGGATAAAAATTAGGAAATGTAGGACTTTTTTGTTTAAAAATAGGAGCCTTGTAGGAAAATCTAATAACATTTTGTAGACGGGGTTTAGAGGAATAATTAGCCGTGGATGCAGTGGGTTATCGCGGCCTTTCAATTTTTGTTGTTGTCCTACCATACAATAAGTAAAATCCCCCCCCCCCCCCAAAAAAAAAAAATCTCTTGAGTGCACTGGCACGGTCAGTACATTCTTTATTTGGCCATGATTGACCGCATAAATTCACGCTCCATTATCGTACTATGCTGCAGCGCCACGGTGGGAGAAGATAGATGTTCGTCTTACAGATCCAAATAACTATCGCAGCAAGGGAATACACCAAAAACTGGGCAATATTTCATTTCGAAACACACAAATGTAGGAAGTATAGGAGCATTTCACGATTCATACGAGCTTTATAGGATTCCTATAAAAAAAAATGGGAAATATAGGAGAGATGGGAGCCCTGAATTACTTTACTAAATTTACAGGGGGGAGGAAGGACACAATTAGAGGGCATTCACCCATCCCTGCCCCTCTATAATGTCGCCACTACTTCTCGGACTAATTTATTGTTCAGCACCAACGAGCGGGAGATATGGCTTGTCCCAACAAGAAGAACAACAAGAAATTTCATTGCTGCATTTCGCATTAAAAACTGGTACAAAGCCTTACATCACTGACAGTTACTTTACTTATTATGGGTCCGATCAGGACATTTTTTTTGACATGCTAACTGGAGGTCCAAGTGGACCTGTAGCTGGCTAAAGTGTCCCTCCAGCGAAACTGAATTGGACCCACTGGAGTAGTGTACACTACCCTAAAAAACAAAAAAATACCCTTTAATTTTGACTATAACGTGGGAACGGTTTTTCCTAAATTACAAATTTTTGAGACATGGATAATAGTCCAGTATCCAGTTCACTACAAATATGTCTTTGTATAATCATGTATAATCATGTCTTTGTATAATCAATTTCGATCCGCCCATAAGTTCAGCACGCATACGAAAACTGTAAACCATTAATTAAGTCTATGCTTTTATTGGTAGTCTACTGGGACTGTGTCATTGGATTCCCGGCATGCTGTTACAGATATCAGTAAGTCGCAAATATCAGGAATCATAAAATCATGATTTGTATTTGTATAACCTTAATTCCCTTTAAATGTTACAACTGCATTATCTTTTTTAACGAGCAAACAACAAAAAATGGTTTTATAAAGTTTTATCCTACCCTCATGATTTATGGAAATATATTTGTTGCAGCTGCGTTTCCTTTCCATAGCTCCAGAAAGCAATTTTTTTCCGAAAAATCATTTTAGCTTCCTTCCGGCATTTATAATTAACCGCTTAATTAAAAAAAAAAGTTTGACTTTTTTTATTATGCTAATGTCAATAACATACCGATGCCTTTTATATGTTAAAGTTGTGCCCTTTTGAAAAAGTGGTCCTCCAGTAACATTTCCTAAAAAAATGCCCTGGTCCGGTCATTTTAAAAAATGGCCTGGTCCGCAACTATCCGCGCCCCGAGATCCTCTATGCCCCCTCCGTCCTTCAACGAGGCCGCTTTCCCCCGGAATCAATGTAGTTACAACCCGGGGTATATAGAGAAATTCGGCTTCCCAACTGCGCGAAAGTTTCAAAATCCTGGGTTAGCCCATCCAGTTTTACATGATTAAGATCTGTGGTCGAAACGCAAACCTAGGAGCTTTTCCTCATCCTGTAATTGAATTGCGATGACCACATCTCTCCTGTTCCCACCCTCTCCCCTTCCCCACCTCAATATAAAATAAGTGCTACAGCAACCTGATAAACTGCCGTAACCAAGGCAACGAACAATCGGAGACTTGCTTCCACATTCCCGCAAAAGCCCTGCAATAAAACAACCACTTTTGTCGAGAATTTCGTTGCTATTGCCGTGAAATCCGACCTTCAACAACGTGCTAGTAGAAAATTAAATCCTTGGCTGAAGTTGTCAGGGAGTGACGTTTTTCGTCGAGTGACGTTTTTCGTCATTCTGAGTGACTCCTCCCCTCCCTCGCCTCAAATCTTACCCTGCCTCTTTCTGATAACCCTTCTACTCCCACAAAGTTTGCCTTCCCGCCTTCCACATCCCGAACTGTTTTGTTGAGTAGTATTTTTTTTCCCGACTCCATCTCTGTGAAGTGCCTAGCATCACACCTTCAATCCCCTAACGATGCTACTAAACAACAAGGCTCTCGACATTTCTCTTGGCATTTTGCCAGAGGCACTTCTCTTTGGAGAGAGTGAGTGGTCACCGGTCAACCTTTTTAAGTGATTGCCCACTATAGAGGCAAGAGGTTCTCACTTTTCTCTTGTCGGATTGGACTGGACAAGAGCTTGCTTGCGTCAAGCGGTTTCGTTGAAAGAATCCTGATTGTGGAAACGATCTCCCAGAATTGTCCGTTATCCCTCAGAGCCTTTGAGCTGTCGCTCCCCCCCCTCCCCCCCCCCCCTTAATCCTGCAAACAGCGGGAAAGGGGTAGTATTTTTCCAACATAAACTCCCAATACCAGTTTGAAGAAAATAAAATTGGGTCAAAAAAAGTTTAACGTCAATAGTTTGTGAGACTACAAGTGATGATTATTGTAAAAAAAAAAAAAACTATTATGGGTTAGAAAAGATGTCAGACAAAAGGATGAAAATATCTCAAAATTGTAATATTCCAAACACAGAATTTTAACCATCCATCGTGGTACAGTCTTAATGTCCTTTTTGCACAATTTAAAACAAAATAAAAACTTAACCTATAACTAAACAAAAAACGGCGAAGCCGTTTAGAAAAAAAAACATTAGAGCTCGTATCCCCATACTCACAGCCGCGAAGGTACACGAATAAAAACGGATTAGAGTTCACTCGAACGCTACGAACTATAATTTGAACTCGAATTCCAGGGAATAATGACTGTTTTCACGTAATAGTTATGTCAGTAAGTGAACGCAGTTTGTGTTTGAAATGTATAATGTTTGTGTGCGTGTGTGTGTGTGCGTGAGTGTGTGTGTGTGCTTAATTTGTGTATCATACAGATTTTTTTAAATATTTGTCTGTGTTTGGTGTTTTATATTTTAAGTGTGTTTCATGTGAGTGGCCATGTTTGTATTTTGTGTGCATTTATAATTTCTGAAACAAGCAGATTCCTAGTTAGGCAGTTTTTTTGCTTGTGTTTGATGGTTTCTGTTTTAGTTCTATAGTTCATGTGAGTACTTACGTGTTCATTTTCTGTGGGTATTTTTTTGAAATATCCAACTGTTTTGTTTGATTGATTAGTGATGTACGTGTTTGTTTACGTGTGCATGGAGTGTATCGGCAGCCGTTGCTGGCGTTTGAGCTGCCACCATCCTTTGCTGATGCGCCGGACATTTGTGGGTAGACCAGACGGACGCCATTGATTGAAGACTAAGGTCATCGGCCCCAGCTCGGCGCCGGTATGGAGTCGTGGACTGTTCCTGGGCCCGTGGCGGATGTCCTTACAGAGGAGCTCCCAAGAAGTTCGAGTCTAGTCCAGACTGTATTATTATAGGCCAATGTGCGCATGCATGCCATGGCGTGCATTGTAGTCATGGTGTCATGCTTTGTTTGTCATGCATGGTTACCATTGGTATTATATTCATTCCATTCCAATTCCTCCAAACTGTAACACGTAGGAGTGAAATCATAATTTATACGCCTGTTTGACTACCAAATATTTCGATCTTTATACCAAAATTATTCTGCAACGTATGTAAGTCCATCTATTTACCACCAATACTTTACCACCAAGTCCAGCAAAAGCCAGTGTAAAACCGCAAGGGTTATTTCGTGTGTAAGTCGGGCGAGCATAAAATTGCAACCTCCACCGCAATAAACCCAATGGAACCAAATAACCAGCGTCATTTTTACTAGCCAAGCCTTAACATCTTTTCCATCAACTACCACTGAACTCTCGTCAATACAGGAGGCTGGCATGTCACAATCCTTGTTCCCTGGAATTGGAGTTCAAATTATAGTTCGTTGCGTTCGAGTGAACTCTAATCCGTTTTTATTCGTGTACCTTCACCGCTGTGAGTATGGGGATACGAGCTCTAATATTTTTTTTCCTAAACGGTGAAGCCGTTTTTTTGTTTAGTTAATTTGTTGGCTTTTTTCGCATCATTTTTGTTAAAAGTAGTACGATTTGGTCTATGATGTGTATGGTATGCCCACCCAATTTTATTTGCGAAAAAAACGGAACATTAGAAATGCGTATTTCTGTTCAGGTTCTGGCCAAGCTTTGGACTAAGTTCATTCTTTGATGGCAACACACTATCGTGTGTCTAGATTTAGCATGTATCAGCTCGATGGACAGTGGATTCTGTATTGTTGCAGGCGGATAGTGGATTCTCGTTAAACCCTTTGAAACCCTTTGAAACCCTTTAAAACCCTTTGTGGATTCTCCGTATTGAGGCCAGTGAGGTTGCGTTAGTGGTGGTGTATGATTAGGTTAAGTTCGGTTTAGGTTTTGGTTTAACATAGTAAAGAGTGTACGGATTTGAGGCCTTTTAGACTCTAATTAAAGACACAAAAACAAGTATCATGCAAACAATCGCAGAAACAATTCAACTGGCTTCCGGGTGTTGCAGACATAGGGCCTTAGGGCTTCGTCGGGCAGATGACCGGGTGCGGTTAACGCTCGCTAAAACCCTTTGACCCCTGGCTTCCCGAAGCCCGCTTTGAAGAAGAAAATAAATCATTCGGTCATGTCGGCCGCCCGTTTTTGAGGCCAGGCCTCAAAATATTATTAAGGAATTCATGTTTAAAAACTGAAAGATTTAAGCGAAAATCAAGACCATTTCATTTTGGTTCTCGGCAACGAGTTAAAACGGTAATAAAGAAGATACCACAACAATGTTACTTTCCCCGCGCCCGAGCATCGTTGCATTTTGTTCAAGTGAGCTATAAATCGGTGCATTGGACTGGGAACTTTATGGACTGGCCCGAGAAAGTAAGGTGAAAAATGCAGAAATGGTGGGGGAAAATGGCGCAGAACAATTGGGTGTGGTGAACAATGAGGGTGACGTCGTGAGTAACAATGATGGCAAAGGGCAAGAGAATTCTTCTCCGACTAAGGGAGTCTCATATGCGGAAGTTGCTAGTGCTAGTGGAGACCATGAGTATGGGCAGCTGCCAACCAGTGCTGACGGAGGTGGAGAATTTGACCAGGACCAGTACTGTAGGGATTTGTTGTGGCTGAGGAAAATGTATAAGGGCAGCTTGTCGAACTTTAAGATGGAGACGTCGCTCGTATTTATTGCTGACCAAGCAGGCAAGCCTTACTTCTCCAATCATCTGCGGGATGCACTGGCTGGTATTGTGAGTCTTGCAGAAATTACTGGACTGTGTTGGCTGAGAGCCAATAATGTGTTTCAAGTTACGTTCGCCTCGTCTGCAGCAAAAGAAGCAGTGAAGAGGCGTCGGGCGGTTTTTTTGAATGGATCCAGACTGAAATTTTTGACCTGCACGAACGACTGGTGCGGATCCGGGTTCATTGGTTGCCCTTGGAAACCACTGCAGCAGAGGTAGGGCAGGCGTTGTTGGATTACGGCACTGTGATGAATCACAAGTTCGAGTACCATACTACAGAGGGACTGCAGCAATGCCGCACCGGTGTTCATAGTGTTGTCTTGAGATTAAAGGATGCGGTGTTCTTGGATGATGTTCCAGAGGTGGTGGGAGTGAAGGGTGTGCCGGTGCTTCTTGTGATTGCGGACAGGGCACCCCGTTGCTTTAATTGTCAAACGCGTGGGCACGTTCGTAGGTTTTGCCCGAAAGTGTATTGTGCGTCGTGTCGGGTAGCAATGCCCAGAGATACTCTGTGCCATCATCTGCGGGGAAGAGGGAATCCAGAAGTGCACCAGAGTGGCGGGGGCATCGAGCGGAAGGATGAGGGAGCCACGGTGGATGCTGAACCTGTGGTCCAAGCTGTTTCAGAGGTTCGGAAAGAGGTACCTGGTCAGAGCTCGCTGGTTCAGTGTCGAAGTCAGGAAGAATGGACGGTTCAAGGAAGAGGGAAGAGGTCGAAGAAGCGTCCCCGTATGGCCACCTCCCCGTGTACACAAAAGGCGAAGATATGTGGCCATGACGTGGACGAGAGTGAAGAGGGTGAAGACAATAATGCAGTGCCAGGTGAAAGTGGTGGTGGTGGTGAAATGGATCAAGAAGAGGAAGGAGTCCCTACAGTGGGAGCCGAGGTGGAAGTGGTGCTGGATCATTGTGTCCAGTTGGAGTTAGGTTAGGACAGGGGATGGACTTTGTGATTTGGGGGCTTGGTTGCATTTTGTAAGTTGTAATGGCACAATCTCGTTGATGTTGTTATGGGAAGTAAGCTTCAGATTAGGTTAGGTCGTAATTTTAAGTAGTCTTAGGTTTGTAGATGGAGCGCATGACACAAGGTCTATAGGCTCTAGTAAATAAAATAAAAAAAGTGAGCTATAATCCGATCTTCTGCGCCTCGCGTATTGTTGCACCATTGTTACATGTTGTAGCATTGTAACATTTTGATTTTGTTAGCCGCTCCTCCGCCTCCGGTCCAGTTTTTGAAAATTCTCGTGTGCAAACGAACTCTAATAAGCACTGCCTGCCGGCCGTGCTAATTAAATAAACAAACAAACTAGCAAACAAATAACTAATAAGTGATTTTGGTAAAAAATAGGAATAATATATTTTATTTTTGTAGGAGCCGGCAATCTTTATTTATTTGTGAAGATTATTGATTTTATTTTTATTTTTTGGCATGATTGTGATCAGTATCTTTTCAGTAGTTAGTGATGTTTTCTTACCTATATCTATGCAGTAGATATTTCGCTTGCTCCGAATCATGGCGAGGGTCGGTAGACGGGAAAGAAGTCATTGCGACAACCAAGCCAAGGACAGCATATTAACGCGATAGGGCGCGCACGTTCATTCGTTTCTCAGAGCTGGTGAAAAAAGGGAAGCGTGTTCATTCTTTGCACGGGTAGCAATGATAACGGGCGATGGAAAACTGGGCAATCAAACTCTGGTCCCCAGCAGAAACAAACTTCAGTGGGACGTACTAGACGGGCGTTATTTTACGCTGGGACATTCTTACCTTACGTAATCGAGCGAGGACTATCTAGACACACGCTAGTGTGTCGCGCCAAGTTAAGCAACAAACATCACATCAATTGTCGATTAATTGTCGAGGACGTAAACCATTGTACCGCGATGCCATGGTGTGTCTTACATACTGAAGCATAGTTGGGATATTTCAGTTACTTGGTCATATTCAACTCTGGGAGCATCAAGCTCGATTGGGCTGGTCTAGGACGGCCAGGTGTGGGTGTGGGATTGGGAGGGGGGAACTATTTGCCACTTTCTACTGGAGTACCCCCAGTGGGCCAGGTACCGTCATTTCGACACAGCTTCTGAGGGGGATTCCTTTACGTGCCATTTTGGGTGTGCCACCACATGTGGGTCAGGGTCAGAGCAATTTGCGTAAGGCCATCGGGTTTTGCAAGACTACGCAGTGGTATTGGCGGCGTAGGCCCCCCTGGTTTCCTGCATCCCGCAAGGTGTCGTAAGGTGGATTTGGTCATTTGGTCAGTAAGACTAGCTGCTAACCCGTTATAGGCCGGTAACCGATACTCGTCAAGGTAACCACTCGAAAGACGGATGCCACCATCGTACACCCGGCGTCATAGTGGCTTCCATTACCTGGATTGCAGTACCTGGATTCCATTACCTGGACCGCTCGCGAACCATTTCTCAGGCTACATTGGTGTCACTAATTATGATCATATCAAAAACCAAAACTGGTAAAAGGGTCCACCAAGTTCATAATGGTGCGGCCCTTCAAAGGAGTGATATCAACACACCAAAACATTCGCCAAGTTAATCGCACCAAATAATACTTTGGACGTTAAATGAAAACTTGAACATTGTTACCGAAAGTAGCAATGTTCTAGCTTTCATTTAGCCTTCGAACTATTAGTCTGTGCGATTAACTTGGCGAATGTTTTGGTGTGTTGATATCACTCCTCTGTAGGGCCAAACCATTCGGCTCCTGGCGGACCCTTTTACCAGTTTTGGTTTTTGATATGATCATAATTAGTGACACCAATGCAGCCTGAGAAATAGTTCGCGAGCGGTACTTCTGCAATTCAGGTAATGGCAGCCACTAACGACTGGTGTACGATGGTGGCATCCGTCTTTCGAGTGGTTACCTTGACGAGTACTGGTTACCGGCCTGTAACAGGTTAGCAGCTAGTCTTTTTGAATAATACCTACTGTTAGTTTTCTAACGAAAACAAGCACAATTTGTGCGTCTGGATATCCGATTACCGTACTTAAAGTACTTTTTAATTTTGTTTCTTCATTTTAGGCTTCTATATAGGCCGTTGCACCCACAGAGTGTATATGACTCGTAAACGAAAAATTCACCACAGGTCATCTTTTTTTCGTTCGCATACGCTCAGAAACTGAAAGAGATGGTAGCGCTTATTGCTGGCTGGAAAGCCCGAACCAAGTTCAGGTCACAAACGCCCGAAGAATAGGTGACTAGTAAACAAAAACGAACTCGTTTGATGCTTAAGGTAAGGTTTAACTGATATGAAGTCAAAACAACAAAAGGACGCAAATAAATTGTCCTGTAAGGTTTCAGAGACTGCAGGGTTTCAGAAACCTAGAAGGGTAAAGGGGCCCAGCAAGTTTTCGCTATAAGAAGTAGTAATATCATGGCATCCCCAATGGCTGCCACCAGGTTTGTGGTCCGAACCGAGATCACTCAAACTTAAAGCAACATCCAGCCTGCCTTATAACAGCCACGCGCTGATCGCCACTCGCGTCTGTAGCATCGCCACGGTCAGCTGAGACAGTAGCTGCGTTTCTCGCAGCGAAGAACGCAGCTACTGGCTACTGTCTCAGTTGGCATTGCGCCTAATAGATGAACCAGCATGAACGCATAAATTGTGTCGTCACAAACCGGAATGATTCTCGTAGTTTAACATCACAATTTATAATTTTATAGACTAGTGTCTTATAACTTTGCTTCGGCGATCTATTGGAATAATTAATTTTAGTTTTTACCGCGTTAGTCTTTTAGATTTTTGATCTCATGGTCATTATGTTGCGAGTTTAATTTCGGATTTCAACGTTGAAATTGTACCACCCAGCAAGGTTACGCCGATGACGTCATTTGTGAAGGCTGCTAAGCTCAAGATCCACATGACGTCAAATTGTAATGACCCATTGTCACTTCAAAATAATTAATATTCATTGTTAGTTGACATGATGCTATTATATTAATTGTTTTGTACAACTCTTTCATTGTTGGACCATTGTTGCATCAGTGGATTTCTATCATGAAAAGGGTTAAAGGGTTAAAGGGTTTAACGAGGGTTTCTATCATGAAGACACACAGCTGCAACAATGAAACCGTTGTCTTACCACTAGTAAGAACCATGGCTAGGCGTGAAAACGAAGGCGTGGGTTTCTTACTTACGTAAGTAAGTAAACGAAGGTCTTTAGTTCCTACTTAAGTAATGAAAATACAATCACTGTTCACGTTTACGTATCCCAATAATTTCTAAAGTATTATTAAACTATTTCACACTCTAAACTAATAACTATTATTTTTTTAAAGAAAAAAAAAGAATTCTTGGCATAGAAAACGCAGGCTTGGGGTTCTTACTTACGTAAGTAAGAAAACGAAGGTCTTTGCAAAACGACCAGTACGGGCTTTGGTTCTTACTTATGTAAGTAAATCTACTACCGCTAGCAATGTTTACATTAGGGGTCAGACGAATAGGGAAAAATCATATTCGAATATTAGCAAAAAAAATATTCGAATATTCGAATTTTCGTTCAAATTTTTGTTGTCATGATTAGGCTGAACCTCCCCGAAGCCCCCCCCCCCCCCCAAAAAAAATACGTTTTTCATTAAATACGTAAGTTTTATTTAGTCTGTTGGCAATGCAAGGGATAGGAAATGTAACCACAAGTTTAACTTAACTTACTAGGCAGGACAACTTGGAATACACACCAGAAAAAATGCAAATGTAGTACTACACGGAATGAATGTAACCCACCAAGGTTTCTTTCCTTTCACGTATGATATTGAAGTTGATGTCATCTATCAATTGGCAACCATAACCCTGGTTGACGTCCCATTATTTAGTTCTTTAATGTTTTAGAAAGAACTGCAGCGCGCATCTGTATTCTTTCTCTCCCCCCCCCCCCCCCACCAGTTACAAGCGAGCAATCCAAAATGCATGAATCATTCCCACTACAAATTGGTTGGGAGGGAAAGAGGAACAGAAAAAGACATAGTGGTGCGGACTGACTGGGACTCGAGAAGCCCACAGGAAAACTTAAAAACTAACTCTAAAAATAAGAAAAATAAATAAAAACTTAAAAGACATTGAATTTTTTTTGCGAATATTGGATTAGAAAATATCCTATTCGAATATGCTCTTAACGAGCGAATATTCGAATACATATGAATGTTTTCAAAATAATACATTTATTGCAGCTGAAGAAACACCCGAAGGAAAGAGTTACCTAAAATGTATTAAAATAAACCAAAAAATGCATTTAGTGCAGATTGAGTTTTAAAACGGAGTGGAGCTTGTTATGCTAATGGTTCGGTTACTAACAATGCAAATTGTTGTTGTACAAATATGTTCGACGATGGTTCGGCAACAATGCGCTAACACTGTCGCTTTATTACAACAATGGCTCGTTCACTAAAGATTCAACTCGTCGTTGTACAAATATGTTAGACGATGGCGTTCGCCAACAATGCGGTAAGACTTTCGCTTTATTGCCGTCGTGGATTTGCCACTCGGGTAAACAGCGAAAGTCTTACGTTATTGTTGCCGAACGCCATCGTCTAACTGATACGTAACAATATTTGGCGGTGAATTGTCTGTACTTAATGTTTGACGTCAATTGTAACGGCTCGAGCTCGCTTGGTCTTCTGCCGGGTGCTCCCAACAATTAGGTATTAACCTTAAATTCATTCCGCCACCAACTCTCCAACTCCCTGCATCGAAAGGCCATTTTGGCCATTTTAATTTGAAATTTTCCCTTTTTGTCCCGTTTCCCCAAACTTAACATCAAACCGAACCAACCCTGTTGCTGGTTTAGCACTGCAACCCCGTAGCAATTAATTGGCCTTGTTGTGAAAACTTGAATTAACCCGAAATTTACCAATCCATCTCGTCCCAAGTAAGCCTCATGCCGTTTGGTATTCCATTTTAGGCCCTAAGCCAGGGTTAGTGTCGCCCTTGAATGTCAGGCCACCCGGAACATAATCGCTCATGTTTTACTATTAAAGCATAACCAAAACTGAACCACGACTACTAGCCATATTCCACCAATTTAGGTTAACTTGAAATTCCCGCAACCCCTTGATAAGTACCTCGACCCATTTTCAAGCAAGTCCCTTAACTGTGGGGTTGGCACTTGGAGAGCTGTCACACGTACTAAAAACCCCTACAATTATTAGCGAATTAGTACATGCACACACAGACATGAAACGTCATGGTTATTGTAAGCGCGCAATGCATCATATACGTGCGTCCCGCAGTAAATATAGTTAGGCCTAACAATTATTCAACAGAAAATCTCCTAGACTCCACATTTTAAAACGGATTTTTACCAAGGGTTTGACTAACGGTAAGGAAATATATACCTGATGTGGTGGTCGAGAAAGGGAGGAATGTCCTTTTAAGTGACACCCAACAAGGTGTCAATAGATTGATCGATCAGGGATGGGAAGTTAGTGGCCGCCATTGAAGCTCTAACATAACTACGTTTTTATGGCGAAAACTTGATGGACCCGTTTACACGTGTGCGGTTTTGGTGACAGCAGATATGTTGGTGGTTATATACGTTTGTTTTAAGTGTTATTAGTTGTGAACATCTTACGACAGAAAAATCTTAGAAAATGTAAACTTCAACATGATTTTTCTTTATGACCGTGCTAGGTTAGAACTAAAAACGACTATACAAACGTAAAATAATAATTCGAAAACAAAAACGAACTCGGTTGATGCTTAAGGTAAGGTTTAACTGATCCGAAGTCAAAACAGCAAAGGAACAAATCAGTTTTCCTGTAAGATTTCAGATACTACAGTGTTGCTGTACTGTTTAGTCCACGTGAAACCTTACTGCTGTAGTCAAGTGTTTTTACCATTTTTACTTTAGCACACGATAGATCAGCTAAGGATTGGAGCATTCTGATTGGCTAAACGACATCGCTGGGAAATGTTTTAAAACTATATCGTCTTAGTGTGCTTAGCACAGCTCTACAGGTAATTCAGGGTTCGTGCGAGTCCTTGAAACCCTGGAAATATCCTGGAAATTAATAATGAAATTCCATGCCTGGATAAGTGCTTGAAAATCTTGAAAAATAATATACATACATATACCATCAGTCGAGTGATGAACGGAAAGTAGACGACGTGACTGAAGAACAATACACTTTGAAACCGAAGGTCATTCATTATATCAACCAATTGAACAATAACCGCTCGTGCAAATTTTAGGGGCGGGAGGTAACCTCGAAATACGAATTTGGGGTTCAATGGTTGCTTTTACGTAAAAGACGTATATTACCTTTCTTGTCCAAAAGGCTATAAAAAAAGTTCAGCCCAAAAAAAGTTAAAGCCAAAAAAAAAAAAAAGGAGTTACAGTCATTAAGCTTTTGGGGGCCCCTTCCCCCTCAGTGGGGTCTTTGAACTTGCTACCATAGCTATTTTTTCTCAGTTACCCTGCATGTGCAAGGCTACCTAGACGTAAAGGCTTAACGTTAGAAATTCGACGCGTCGTCCAGTTAGCCACCGATTCTGCCACCAGTCGCGCTACTTACACCCCAAAAATGAACTGCTCTAGCATGCGGACTGAGGTACGTGTGACACGCGATACGGCGGATTTTAAACTTAAAACACTGCATTCACATCAAATTATTATACTATAACAACGATGGCTCCATGCTACGTACCTCTTTGTTCACTCGACGACAAAACAAAGCCTCCGGAGGTTTAATTTCATGAATTTCAAGCAGAAGAGCAACCGAGGTACGTGTGTATTGTACTGTATGATACGCTGCGGCGTTTTCAATTCTCATTAAAAATGTGTTAAACGATCCTTTGACGTAGCAGTAAATCGTCCGAAGACTAAGAATAGTCACCATTACCGTAAAATAATGTTCGTTTAGCGCTGCAACACCGGTAAATCTAATAATGAGAAGATATCACGTTTTTGTGCATCCCGCTAACACTAATCAATGCTACGATTGGGGCTTTTCGTTCTTCGTGCTTTCAGTTCAGCGCAACGCTTGGACGACGCATCTAGCATGTTACGTGAAACTGAGCGTTAAGCCTTTACGTATAGGTAGCCTTGTCATGTACATCTATACCAAATTTCATGATTTTCACAGAAAGTGAACAATTCAACCCTTTTGCCGCCCTATACTACTGCAACCGCCTGCAAGATGCAAAATCAACTATGAATCGACTATTGACACACACGTAAATCTAGACACACGCTAGAGTGTTGCCATCAAATAACCGACATGGGACAAAGTCTGCATAGAACATGGACATAAATATGTATCTTTAAAGCACCTTTTCTTTAAAGGTACATTCCATCCAACGCCATTTTTCTCGACCCTCCATATGAAGTACGGTCCCAAAGTTCTATTTACTTACCGTTTGTCAATCCATTGCTAAAAATCCTTTTCAAAATGTGGCGTCTAAGAGATTTTCGGTTGAATATTGGGAAACTAATTTAATAGCATCCTGCGATTATATGATCCTTTGCTTGCTTACAATAAGCTTGACGTTTCATCTGTGTGTGTGTGCTTGTACTAATTTTTAATCGTTTGCTAATAATTGCCATGAGATCAAAAATCTAAAGGGCTAATACGGTAAAAATTAAAATTATTTATGCCAATAGATCGCGGAAGAAAAATTATAAGATACTAGCCTAAAGAAATTATAAAGTGTGATGTTAAAATACGAAAATCATTCCGGTTTTTGCGCCGACCCAATTTTTGCATTCGTGCAGTTTCGTGTACTTCGCCCAAGGCCAACTGAGACAGTAGCTGCGTTCCTCTTAGTTGGCCTTGTATTACTACGCAGAGTCAAGCGAAACGGTACGATGGTAAGATGCGCGGATGGCGATCGGCGCATGGCTGTTACAAGGCAGGCGGACTGTGCTTTTAAAGTTCGCATCTCACTACAAAGCACTAACGCTCTGGGCAACAAAATGGGGGAACTAAAGAACTTTCCAAAAGAAACTGCTACGTTATTTTGCTTGTGCACGATGGAACTTACTTCTTTCTTATTTTCTTCTTCCTTCGTGTTTTATTACACGCTTGAGATATTCAAAACCCATTTTGTCATTCCGGATCATTTATTTTCCGCGACAGAAGCCACAAAGCAATAACGCTCTCGCTACCGTCTAGCGATGATCTTTATACGTCTCGCGGAAAGAATCTGGACGAATCGATGATGTCGTCTGGGCGATTTATTCAAATTGGCCCGAAGTGGGCGTCGTCCGCCCGTCCAATTCAATTTAATTTAGCGTCATGCTCCCGTTAGGCTTCCGTAATACGTTCCGCCAAGCACTGACGAAATTGGGCGACATTGCTTGCAGCAGCTCACGTCGCTCGCTACACCTTCGACGTCACTGTAATCTTTGCGTCAACGCACCTGATACATGAACTAAAAGCGGAGACCGAGCGGAACAAGCAATTCGACAAGCATTCACTAAAGTGGTACTATCACCGATCAGATCTGACAACATCTACCGCATCTAATAGAGCAGCGCCATGTGACGTCAGATAGGCTACAAGAGAGATAGCTGCAAGGGGCACTAGATTAAAATGGAGGGTTAAACAACGGCAACAACTAGTTAAGGCAGTGCTTTGAGAGCGGGTTTCATACGCTTAAAAAACGTTGTTTTCTCCAATACCCTTATGCTGCTAGGTTGTAATTGGAAAACAAAGATTCCACTTGCTTAAAAATGGTAGCAACTGCCAACAAATCGACAAAAATCGCGCATTATAGGCAGGGTCGAAGCGACGGGGGGGGGGGGTGGGGGGGGTTTGGGGGGGCGGCCCCCCCCCCCCCCCCAACCATCCAAGAAACACATACAGTTGGCAAATTCGGGTTGTCGAGTTGGCAAAATCGGACAATTATTCACTGCAAATTCCAGTTTCCACGAGTACTAGTTAATTATTATCATTATTTCGTCAGTTTAAAAGTAAAGTTTACAATACATTTCCCCCCCTCAGTTTTCACAACACTTCTGTGTAGCATGGGAGTAACTGAAACGCTGCCCCTGATCATTTCTTGTTGTTTCCCTGCATAGCTAGACTGTAAGGAGTGGGGGAAGAGAAGCTCCGCGAAAATTTGCGTAGTTGGCGAAATTGAAAATTGACTGGGCCGTTTTGTTTGCTATGTCACCACCATAACTTATCATAGATAATGTAGAAAATAAAAACAAAAAATTGACAAAACTGTATCCCCACCGAGTTTGAAGTCGTGATAACAATTAACTTCGCGAAAATCGTACACAGTTGGAAAAACAAAAAAAAACTGAGTTGCTATTTTACTTCCTATTTTACTTTTTCTGTTAGACAGTGCCGCTCAGAAGGGGTTTTAGCGTGGAGCAACTTGTAACTGGTATTTTAGGAGGGTAGAAAATTACTGGCATATTAATGTACCAAAACACATCACTGCCAGGATTTAAAACGCTTCTTAAGTAAAGCAGAAATATCAACAAACTGCATAAAACAAACTCTGCGTAAGGACTTCTGCCAAGTTAACACCGTCTAAAGTTGTGATATCAAATAAATCTAAAAAATTAATGCAGACTTATTTGATTTACTAGTTCGTCTGCTAGTCCATCAATCAGTGCCTTGGTTTTAGTTAAAACAGTAACGTGAACTAAAGCTGTACTTCATGAAAATCGGGTACAGTTGGCAAAATCAAAAACCGAGTTGGAAAAATTGAATTAGCTGTTTGATTTTCTGTTGTCCTTTTTCTGTTAACCTATCGCACTAAATTTGGATTTGTATTAATGCAGAAACAACTACATTTTTCAAATAAAAATTGTTAAAAATTGTAAATTTGTTAATTTCGAAGGGTCCAAAATTTGACGACAAGAGTTCATAAGATTCCATATTAAAAAACAAACGTTACCCAAATGCTACGAAATGAGGGCAAAAATTACCCTACGGGACCGGTAATTATTTATCGCCGGGGAAGCCGGAGGACCCTCTCAAGGAAAAGGTCATAAATTTTTCAGGTCCCGTCAAAAAGGAGAGGTCAAAAACACACTGACCAACTGGAAAAAAAGTCATTTTTGGACCACAAAAATGGCACTTTCAGCAGTCAAAATTTCCAAAAACGACTCGGCTTCTGGGGGGCAAGCCCCCTAGACCCCCATGCTGTTTACAAGGTTTTGAAACTAATGATACTATTATTAGAAGTACAGTTTTTGCAAAAAACTTTATAGAAAAGCCTTGGCACCTGGCTTCTTGGCATCTTCTGCCTTTCAGGTGCTGACTATGTTAGGATGTGGTCATACAAGCAAACAGTGTGTTCATGATACTTTATAGGAATCTCGACAACAGATGGGTGTAAAATATTTTTTGGAGGATAGTCGCATCATTTTTGGACCTTAGGGTGAGGGTGAATCAAGGTTTTTTTCAGGTCTTAATGGGGGAGTCATCAAAAATTTAGTGGTCACATTTTCATTTCTCACCCCACCCCACGGCCATAAATAATGACCGGTCCCCAAGATCCTCTGAATCAATGCACAAAAATTAAATTGGAGCATGTTGATTTCAAATGTGGAAGCTCTTCTCCAATACTACCTCAATTTGTTTTGGACAAAACCGAGGTAAAAAGTTTCGCCATTTCTTTCGTCTTTCGACGCTCCATTATTTAAAAACTGGAGCATGTTTTTGTTTTAAAATGTGAAAGTTTTTTTTAACAATGATACCTCTAGGCCTATAGTTGTTTGGGATACAACTGAGAAAAAGATTTCATTACTTTTCACCTTTCGATAGTACATTTAAAAAAAAAATTCTGCCCCTGATCTGCTGCCTATGCTTGCACACAGGAGTCGTCGTCATTCATTATAGCCTAAAAGTCCAAAATGTACAATTAAGTCAACCCTCAATCGTCAATGGCATGTTTATATAATTCTGAACTGAACTCGGTTTAATTTAATTTGGAAAAAAAATATCTAAAAAAAAATATGATTTAGTCACAATAAAATTTTTACGAAACCTACCATCCTAAAAAATGAATTAAAAAAATCACCAAAATTTGTTTGACAATTTGTTGCTTCAGTGTTCACTGGAGGCTAGAAACAGGCACTAAAATAGCGTAAAATGCTTCAGCTTCCGAGGCTCCGCCCCGGACCCGCTAGGGAAGCTTACAGCGCTCCCCCTTACCCCCTAGCTGAGCTTTGCGGACCCCTCAAAAGTACTTTACTGGCAGCACTACTGGCATTATTTAAACCAGTTGGCAAAATCATAAGATGAGTTGTCAAAATGAGAGTCATTCCCCCCCTAACCAAGTACCCTTTGCTGCGGCCCTGATTATAGGCCTGAGAAATCCACTCTTGACAGCATTGTCTTCAGTAAGACACCCTTTTTCCCCCCTCCAATGACCCTTGTAGCTATCCCAGTTACTGTCTTCAACATAGAGTTATATACAATAATCCAACGTTGTGTCACTGTCCTATAGAGCAGTGACACGACGTAGTGTTATTGTATACAACTCTATGATGGAGCCTTAATGGGTTAGCTGCAAGGGGCACTGCAGAGAGAAACAGAAGGGTGTCATACTGAAGCCGATGCTGTGAAGAGTGATTTCTTAGTTAGACCTAAAACGCGCGATTTCTGTTGTTGAAGAAAACAACGTTATTTTAAGCCTAAGTAATCCGCTCTTCCGTTGTTTTTCCCTCCATTTTTATGTAGTGCACCTTGTAGTCATGCCCTCCAAAACCCATACTGGTGCCAATATGGCGGCAAATGTCACTACTCCATACTATCTAGCACTTGCTTCCATCAACCATGCGTTTGTTTTCCATCTAGCCATTTAGCGAAAAAAGAGTATGGTGTAAAGTCAAGGTCAGAATTACTCAATGCGTGCTAATGTTATCCCGTTTATCCGCCCACAGTTTGACGTTAAAGGGGTATACCTCCCAGCACCATTTTTCTCGATCCACCACATCAAGTACGGCCCAAAGGTCTATTTACTTACCGTTAGTCTTTCCCTTGCTAAAAAACCGTTTTAAAATGTGGCGTCTAGGAGATTTTCTGTTGAATATTGTTAACTATATTTAAGAACGACCCGTCAGTAAATGATACATTGCGCGCATACAATAATCATGACGTTTCGTCTCTGTGTGTACATCTACTAATTTTCTAATAATTACCATAAGGTATAAAATCTAATAGACTAATGCGGTAAAAATTAAAATTAATTATTCCAATAGATCGCCGGAGCCAAATTAAAGACACTAGCCTAGAAAATTATAAATTGTGATTGTGACACAATCGTTGACTTGATTCTGTCTCGTGTACTATTCACAAAGCCAACCGAGACAGCAGCTATGCGAGGAACGCAGCTACCACCCCAGCCGACCTTGGCACTGTAATTGCTCGGATGACGATCTCTGCGTAGCTGTAATTTGTTCCGCGGAATGTCATAAGGCAGGCCGGATGTCCCTTTAATCGCGAACCATACTCTTCTTTCGCTAAATTGCTAGATGGAAAAGAAACGCATGGAGAGCGAATGAACGCACAATGTCATTTCTTTTAAGGAAACAAACAAGCCACGACCTCCTTAATTATTGCGTGAAAATTTGGCACGTCCTCGGACGTCCACCTAGGAGCAAGCAGTACAAATTAACAATATCACTGCCGCTAGATGGCACCAGGGTATTTGCGAAAAGTTTTCAATCGGTGATAGTGCCACTTTAAAGTCATTTTTACTTACTGCATCAGGTCCAGATAAATGTCATACACGTGGGAGTAGCCACGTTGTAACTCTCGCTTTGTTTTCTACCGTTTGCCATGTGAGAGAGAAGTGGTTTCAGCTCCCGACTCCAAACCAATTGGTTTAAGGCCCGGTGCAAATTGGGGAGCCAAACAAAGCAGCAGCTAGCAGCTAACTCGGGAAACCAGCAGCCAGTCTGTTGCCCACGTGACAAATATTGGCTTCCAGCAGCCATGAAACATCGACAGCCAGCAACCAGTAGCAGCAAATTTGAGCAACCATAGCCAGAGCAACTGACAGCCAAAGCACTGAGTATGGGATACTGAGTAGAGGACCTCGGGCATTCTTGCGTTCTGTAATTTTCCTTACTTTTTGGGGGAGGGGAGGACGGCTGGGGCTGAGGCTGGGTAGGTAAAATCTACGTAATGCTACATGGCAGAAAAATAAATTTGACGAAAATTATCTTGTTGATTGCTTCTTATTCTCCATAAACCTGTAATTTACCCTTTAATGGAAGTACCGTATAAGCATTGACGCCATAATCTAACATTATAAAGCAAACATTCAAGACGATAGAAGGTGATTAGGTGATTGTTTGTTTGTTTTTGCTTTCAGGGAGCACGAGCCCAAACTGGGTTATTTGCCCCACGACAAGACAAGGTTGTTTGTACTCGGAGAACACGAACCCAATCTGCGTTATCTGCCCCACGACGAGAAATGGACAATTTAGCTAGAGAAATCCAAGCGGAAAACCCAGGATCTTTGACATGCCACAATCGACATGAGAACGAGGCACCACATGGACAAGGCCAGGTACTGCAATAACTAAATAATGAAACAATGAAAGCGGGCGAACGTATTAATTCTTTTGCCAGCTTGAAATTGGCACATTGTTGCCTCGACTAAAATTTGCTCTGCGCGGTTATCTCAGCTGCAAGACTTAAATGACGTCATACAAGAAGGATAGTTTTTTTTTCCGCACACAGTACGGATCGCTCACACCGAAGCGACTGGAATAGACTGGGAGTGGTGGTGGAGCGGTGGATGCAGAATTTTCGTGCATTTGGCAGTGCGATGTTAGCCCGGCTCTTGGTATTCTAATGCGATAGCTAAAGAGAATGGGAGGGGGGAGGGGTATAGTACGTATCAAGGACCGCGGTAGCGGTCCTTATGTAAGCCTCAGCATGAACTTCCATGTTAAACGTCAAACTTTGAACTCCTACCCAGAATTGACATAGACCAACGAAATTCGGTATTTGGGGTCGTGTCGTAACTATTTCACCACATTACAAATTTTAATGACAACAATCAAACCGTTCGGCGTCCACAGCATGGCCATGTCTTGTTGTTGTTGTTGGGACTCTTTGCCCTCACCTGGAGACCGAACCACTGAACCGATTTTCAAGTTCTATAGCTTAAAACGTAGGTCTGGACAAGGCCTAGGGCCTTTCGTATGTTATTTTAACGTAACTACAATATTCTTGACACGGAAAGCAAAATGGGCTAAAACTTTTGCTCCCACCTAGAGATCGAACCGATGAACCGATTTTCAATTTGTGTAGCTTAAAATGTAGGTATTAACACCGATCAGGGCCTTTTGAACCCGATTTTGATGTGACTGCAGTATTCTCGTCGGCAGAGCAATTATTATTGCAGAGCACTGGGCAGAAATCATTAATGTTGCTGTTGGGACTCTTTGTCCTCGCCTGGAGATCGAACCACAGAACCGATTTTCAAGTTCTATAGCTTAAAACGTAGGTATGGACAAGGCCTTTCGTATGTTATTTTAATGTAACTACATTATTCTTGACACGGAAAGCCAAATGGGTTAGAATTTTTGTTCTCACCTAGAGATCGAACCAATGAACCAATTTTCAATTTGTACAGCTCAAAATGTAGGTATTAACACCGATCAGGGCCTTTTGAACACGATTTTGATGTTACTGCAGTATTCGCAACGGCAGAGCAATTATTACTGTAGAGCACTGGGCAGAAATCATTAAGTGGAGTAACAAATTTTTGCAGACATTTTTCAGAAAACATAAATTTGGTACACAAGTCTTTCTTAACAGTAAAAATCGAACCAGCTATGGATCCCAATGAAATACCCAAAGTGCCATCAGTGCCCCCGCCCCCTTCCGTACCAGAACCTCGTCGTGATGCCTCCCAGGGGTTTGGGCAACAAATTCTTATAGCTCAAGCTAAAAACATGAAATTGGGTGCAAAAGTCACTCTTAGCAGTATAAAAAGAATCAGCCATGGAAAAGAGTCTCTTATAACAGTTATTTTAAGGTGATTACAGTTTTCTTTTTTGTGTTATTCTTGCTAAAGAAGAAAAAAAAATAAGGGATATTAGTATTAAAAAACGCTTAAGCGTATAAAATACGGATGTAAGCCTTAAAAAACTTAAAGCCCTAAAGGAACAGATATTAGAAAAAGACATGTAAGCCATCAGCGTCGCACTAATACGTGTAAAAGAATGTCCAGCGACCCAAATGGCAAGCTGGACATTCTTTTACACGTATTAGTGCGACGCTGATGGCTTACATGTCTTTTTCTAATATCTGTTCCTTTAGGGCTTTAAGTTTTTTAAGGCTTACATCCGTATTTTATACGCTTAAGCGTTTTTTAATACTAATGTTAGTATTTAGCCTATGATTACGGATTAACTGAACCTAAATGGTAATTTTTTGTTGTGTTGGGAATGAAGACCAAACCAAATGTTTCCAAATGTTGCAATAGGACGAGGGAGAAGGGGAGGAGCAGTATTTAATTCAACTACCCATCCAAATTCAAGTACGTGTTGCAAACGGGAGAAAGGGAAGCTGAGGATGGGTAGGACGTCGGGAAGGGAAAGAAGAGGGGAGGGCTCGGAGAGGATGGGGGAATAATGTAGGGGAGAGGATTGGAGGAAAGGGGGATTATTAGATGAAGAAAAATTGTGAACATGCAAAATTACCCATCAAACCAAACACTGGATAAGAACCGCGAAATGAAACCCTGCGCTAAACAAAATTCCGGGCAAATCCGGATGCAACTACCAGCATTCGATATACTAGCATTCGTACCCGGCTTCGCCCGGGGTTTGTTTTGCTTTGGTTTGAGCGATCTGTATCGTGCGAAAAATAACTGTCCTTCGTTCACAACGTCATTTACGATTTACCTGTGTGATGACCACGCAGAGCACATTGTTATGCGAGGCAATAATGTGCAAATTTCAACTTTTCAATGCAACAACATAGGCTACCATTTTTATCTTCTGGTCAAAGAAATCCACCCAAAACCAGAAATGACATAGGGCCTTAGGGCTTCGGGCAGATGTCCAGGAGTGGTTAACGCTCGTTAAATCCTTTGAAACCCTTTAAAATGACACGATGATCCGTTTTCATTGTAGGGGTGGCTGTTGTGTTTGTTTTCCTTTGGAGGTTGTCGTGTTTTTGCTATGAGACTTGCCTTAAAATGTAGATGTAGATGTATACTGCTCGTATTATTTCTAGTGTGGCTTCGCCCGAAGTATTGTTTTGCCCGTGGTTGTTTCCCAGTTACTGGTGGGTGTGGCCTAAACGTTGAACGTGACAGGCAATTTCGCTTGTTGGAGTACTCCCCTTTTCCTCCCATTCTGTACGTGCCCTTTCCCCTGCTCCTTTCGTCCTATCCTACCCCCAAAAAATACCTTGTATGGTTCAGTTAATGCGTAATCATATGCGTAATGGTAACAGACATTCTGCCCTCCCCCACCCCGGCCACCCTTTCAAACTCTTTTCTTTCTTCTAAAGAGCAGAGATAACAGACGCACTGCCCCACACACGGGCAATTTCCGTTCAGGCCCTCCTCCCCACTCCCAGTTTCTCGCTTTGGCTAGAGCAATCCGTAGCGTGTGAAAGTAACTGTTCCTCGTGCATGACGTCAATTCATAATTGCCTCTAAGATGCCCACGCAGAGCAAATTGTTAGTCGAGGCAACAATGTGCAAATTTCAACTTCTTTTCAGGCCACCAACGTACCAGTTTCAACTTCTAGCCAAAAAAATAGAAACACTCGCTAGTTTTCATTGTAGGGGTTCTCCTTTTTCGGGAGTTGTCTTCGTTTCTGCTGTGAGACTTCGGTTTATAATGTAATATGGTGCAAGAGTGAAGTGATCACCTCCACACTGCCCACACTTGTACAGTGTATCTCTTGGCCTGTGTTACGTTTTTGCACATTAAAATTTAGTATTGCCAACTTCAAATGGCACCTATTCGTAGGATATGTCACGCAAGAATTTCTCTATTTGTTCTGAAAACACTAAAGTGTGAAGTGAGTAGCACCGGTATCAGCCCATTTATAGAGCTTCTCACTGGTGTGTAAGCTACTGTCAGTGATTTTAATTTCAAAAGCAAACAATATGGGCCACTGTCTATGCCACACTGTGCACAATGGTTCGTCAAATTACGACTTTCTCATGTAGAAAGTCGGCTAGCCTGTTTTTTTTAATACCTGCTACATTTAATTCCATCTATCGTAATCTTCCCTCAATACACCCTAAGCAACGATTCCCGCACGTCATGCTCGTTGCCCTGTAGACGCTTAGGATCCCACAAAATAGACTTGTCTAACATGAAATAAACACTTTTTATTTTTATATGCAACTCGCGCGTCAATTCTGAAAACATGTTCTTCGATTATATGTTGTTTCTTGCCTGCATAACAATACGTCAGCTTTGTTTCCTGCGAAGTGGACCTGAAAATTCCAAGCGCCATGTTTGCTGAAATGCCAGGATGTAGCCTCGTTTTGGAGGTGGAAACCGTCGGTTGCGCGCAACTTGGCTGACTGGGTCTGAACAGAGCCTCCTACAGTAAAGGCCGAATCAGATCAAAACAAATTAGGCGAGTAAAATCAACCATTGACATAGATGGAAGCGCAAGTTTGCTAGGTGCTGCCATCTCTACACCAAGCGGCGAAATTTCAAACTAACCGACGAGGGTTCCAAATTCTGTCAACCGATGACGCCACTTGGCAAATTTGCCGCGTCGTTATTTGATTCGCCGTTTGGCGGAGCATTGGGGAGGCACAGATGATCCGGCCTTTACTGTAGGTGGCTCTGGTCTGAATTGTTCAGAGACGGGAAACATGGCTACCGGTTTCCCGAAAATGGTTTCAGGCAGCCACTTGCATCGGCCAATTTGGTGGCCAGCAGCTGCTGCTGGCAGCCATTGGCTCCTGTCTGCTGGTTGCTGCTGCATTTGGCTCCCCAATTTGCGCCGGGCCTAAGGGCGCGTTTATGCAACGTGACCTTCTCGCTCGCCGAACGCTAGTTGCTAGTCAACTTTTTTATCATTTACGATTAGTTTCCAGTTTCTACTAAATGAATGCGGTAATAGACAACAAATTAAATATACACACGGGTAAAGAACAAAGTGAAACAGTAATTTTAAACATAGCTACAACATTGGTGTCATTTCACGCTCTTTCTAAAGTTTGCTATTCTCTCTCAGCGAACAGCTTCTAGCAGTGATCAAACGACGGTAGAATAGATAGCTGCTCGCAGCGAGAATTCAAAATCCAACATGGCGTCCCTTTCGGGGTTACTGAATCGAAGACAAACCATCGAATGCCGGCATTCGAAAAACATTCTGTCGTCTTGTACTGCGGTAAAAATTGTTTTCTTGTTGTCATAAATCGACGCCGTCATGCTGCATGCATCGTATGTCGTGTCGCGAGGCACGAGGAGAAAATTTGCGTCCGCGTTGTTGCCATGGTTACTACTACAACTCGAAAGCCGTATTCTACAGCCAGCAGATTTAAGCCCTAGCTAGACTGGCAGCTCGCGGCTGTACGGCTACACAATATGGTTTATCAAAGACGTCAATATTAGTCCTTAAACGTAACACCAACCGCACGATTGCAGCAATATTGACCTTGTACACACGTAGTAACGCATTGCTTCGCACGAAATTTTCTTCTGTCTGGAGAGGGCTTTAGGCCTGATTTATGCAAGGACAATTTTCTCGCTTACTAACTTTTACTCGATCAATACTAAATATGATGGCTGCTTCTCGCCTTTACCGGAGTATGCGGCTTTCGAGTTGTCTATACGTAGTAACCATGGCAACAACGCGGACGCAAATCTCCTCGTGCCTCGCGACACGACGCACGATGTGTGCAACATGCCAGCGTCGATTTATGACAACTAGAAAAAAATTTTTACTGCAGTACAAGACGACGGACAGATTTCAAAATGCCGGCATTCGATGGTTTGTCTTCGATCCGATAACCCCGAAATGGACGCCATGTTGGATTTTGAATTCTTGCTGCGAGTAGCTATTTATTCTACCGTCGTTTGATCACTGCTAGAACCTGTTTTTTCAGCGAGAATAGCAAATTTTGGAAATAGCGTGAAATGGCAACAATGTTGTACCAATGTTTCAAATGACTGTTGCACTTTGTTTTTTATCCGTGTTTTTTATCCGACTTGGGTGGGTGACCACCTGGGAATCTGGCTGTTGCAGACATAGGGCCTTAGGGCTTCGGGCAGATGACCAGGAGTGGTTAACGCTCGTTAAACCCTTTTATCCGTGTTGTTATTTATAAGGCATTTACAGTAATTTGCTGTGTATTACCGCATTCATTTAATAAAAACGGGAAATTAATCGCAAATAAATGATGGTTGCTTAGTAAACGCGCCCTAAACCCGCCTTAACATTGCCGAAATCTTATTTTACCGAAGCAGTGATAAGAGTTTACGCAACGTAAATTTTCTGATTCACTGACACTTCAGCGACGGACATTTAGACGACGGACACTTTGGCGAGAAAAACAACAATTTTCCAAACGGCTGGACATTTTGGCGACTAATATCGGACACTTAGGTGACATTACATGCAGATTTTAGCAGTTGCTCGGTACTGGACATTGAGTTACAAGCATAAAGAATGGTATTGATACATTAAAAACAAATTTGCTGAGTTTAAGTGTATTTTTTTTTAATGTTTATCAATTTGTCATCCTATGTCACCTAAGTGTCCACTAGTTGCCCCTAAATGTCCGGACGATTAGGCCACTGACCTTGACGGTTGGAGTGACAAATTTTAATTAAGTAAGTTTATTACAATAAACAATTGCAGTACAACAATGCAGTATGTGCCTACATCCCACAAGAGCTGACCCCCGCTTGTGGCATGTAGGGTACCATAGAACAAATTCTAAAACAAAACATTGTATAAAAAGAAAAAAGTCGCTGCAAAACTTTATTTACAACTTGCAATTACAGGTTTTGGACTTTGGTTTAACGCTTTTGCACTTTGCTTTAACATTAATGCATTTGGATTTAACACTTGTGCACTTTGCTTTAAGGGCGCGTTTACGCAACGACTCGCCTTTGCATTCTCGCAGCGAGAATCTAATCGCGATTTCAAAGGTGTCGTTGCCATGGTAACAACGCTACGTGGATTAGCTAAATCCGACATCGTTTGAGTAAATACTTGCAGTCTTATAATCCGTGCTAATAATATAAAGAATTTCTCATTACGAAACAATTTTCCCAAACGCTTCTGAACTCATGTTATTTGTTGTTTTCGTTGCGAGGCGGCAGACATAAAACCGCCGCCATGTTGGAATTTGAGGTGATTTCTAGCTTCTAGCTGCGAGAAGGCAAAAGCGAGTGGTTGCGTAAACCCGGCCTAACACTGAAAAGATTACTGCCAAGTGGACGAATTTGGAATTGACTACAGGCGGTACTTTTTACAGCATACTTACAGAATTTTATTACGACGCTTCAATAAAACAACTTAAAACGAAACTGAAAGCCCGGTATTGACGTACACGCAAGCTGCATGCCAGCCTCCCTATCGGGAAGGCAACAGAAAAATAGGGGCGGCCGTACACAAAAGACGTCATCCAAATTTTGCCTTTTTTTTTTAACGTCCCTCCCTCCGTCACAGTTGTCACAACCTTTGCAATCCCCACCCGTAGAAAAACGTCAGCCCGTCAAACTCCCCCCCCCCCTTCCTCCTCTTCCCCACCAATTTCCTTACCGATTAGGAGAAAAACAATTTTGGTTTCTAGAAAATTCTAAATGTACCAACTTGTGAAATGAGTCCGATTTTGTACGAAAATTTCTTTTGACTTTTCTTTGTCTTAATCCCGTTCGATGGATGTGTGCCGTCAAAAATTCACTTCTGTCTTCTCCCCTTTGTCCGAAACTGTCATACTAAGTGAAGCCGCCCTCCACTCTAGCGTTAAATCATTTGTGTATGGCCCCTAAATTTAATAAACAAAGGTTGCGAATAGCTGAATGGACGTACTGGGAAAAAATAAACACGCTAACTGCCTCAGAAATAAATGAAAAGAAAAACAGAACACGATTCGAGACATGTAGAATTTGAACGAAGTAGTGGAACTTGGACGAAATCGTAATGTTATTGTAGTTGGGGGTTCAGTGACTGAAATTCAAACACTAAATTCAACTGATTTACCTTGAATTTGAATGTATTTTTATTTTCCTTTGAGGTCAATTTCAGTAGCCTTAATCATTTTTCAAAGTTAAAACCTGCTATTTTACCATATTTAAATTCGTGTGACAAATTACAAAGCATACAACGAAACTTCGTGTAACATCTAAAAAAAAAAAGAAATTCCAACTATAAGTTTGGTAATTGTCTAACATCTGTACGGGTTTCTATTGCTGGTATTGTAATGTATTTCAGGTATATTTGTGAGCTATTAGACCATTTTCCTCCCATTCTTTTTTTATCGGGTTAGTTTATTACGTAAAGTTATGTAATGTTTAAGAATATAGTTTATTTTTCAGTGTTAAAGCAAAGTACAAAAGTGTTAAATCCAAGTGCAAAAGTATTAAAGCAAAGTGCAAAAGCGTTAAACCAAAGTTCAAAACGAATTATAAAATAATGGGAAGTCAATGGACTGACAAGGTAAGACATACTTATTGCGGAAGAAAGTTTAGCTTAAAATTTAGAATAACTTTTCTATAGCGGCAGTACTTAGGCCCAGTAGCTATTTTTACAAGGATTTTTGGAATGGATAAATCTCAACAATTTCTTTTAAGTTGTTTGGTATACTATTGTATAGCTTGCTGCCAAGGAAGTAGCTGCATTTATGCAATCTTTGTTGACTTTAGACTCAATAACGTAGTTGTTCGATTCACTTCTAGTGTGGTAGTTCGTTAAATAGTTCGTTGAAAACGGTGATGCACATGGAAGTAGGACCCACAAGCCGCAAGAATACCCCTTACATGCATACAAGGTCAAAATTGCTGCAATCATACGGTTGGTGTTGCGTTTATTGATCCCTTTTGGCGTCTTTCTTACACCATCTCGCGTCGTGATGCAACCGCGAGCAGCCTGTCTGAGTTTGAGTTTGAGTTTTTATTGAGCCAAAAGGGCCTTCAAGCCATACGCCCATGCTACAAACTAACTTAAACACTAACACACTAACACACATCAAGTACCTGACCAGCCCGGCCTTCACTAAGGCAAATACTAACAGAATACGAGAGGGGTGCCGAACCAACGGAGTAGGCCACCAGAATCAAGATCAATCAAATCTGTGCGTCGCCAAACAATGATACCCACGACGCTAATCATTCTGCGATAATAAAGCTTCTGTTGATTTGACGGAAATAAAAAATTACAAACAAAAACGTCAAGTGTGCCGTAAAAAAAAGGGGTTATATGATTGAAGTTTCATTTTACTTGTTAAAATGTACACGGATAAAAATTGGTGATTTTTAATTGAAATAATCAAATGTACAATTGAGAAAATTGGATCTGTTTAAGTGCTGTTGTGCTTTACGTAACGTATATGATTGGTGAAGAACAACAGCACTTAAACAGATGTAATTTTCTCAATTGTACATTTGATTATTTCAATTAAAAATTACCAATTTTTATCCGTGTACATTTTAACAAGTAAAATGAAACTTCAATCATATAACCCCTTTCTGTACGGCACACTTGACGTTTTTGTTTGTAATCCGTGTACATTTTTTACGGCTAAGGTGTCGCGCTATAAAGGTTTATGCATGCAGTCGATTGTTGCATGCACGAAGAATGGATCTGGAGTTCGCTGAGTGGCATTGTTCCCTAAATACAATGGTTAAAACAATGTAAAACAATCAAAATGATCGTTTAGGGTCCCGTGTTAGCAGCTTATCGTGCACATGTTAGAGCAACCTTAGATTTCCACCTCCCTTTCCTTGCAGGAGCAAAACGGCAACTGAACAGTTTACAAGTTGTCATCAATGAGAGTCTACGAACAGTGACAGGTTGTCTTGTTACAACTCCAGTACAGAGTCTCTGGGTGGAGGCCTGTGATCCACCAGTACACCTTCGGGCTGATGATGGGTTAGTGATGCTGTGCCTACGGAATATCTGTAGAGGCTCACAGGACCCTGTCTCGAAGATTCTGTATGATTACATTTCTCTGAATGTAGAGGAGTGTGAGAAGCTTGGTGTTGCAGGCCGAGGGGTGAATCTTCTTCGTGATCCTTTTCTTTGTCCACTTCTGAGTGTCACATCTGTGCATCCTCATTGCCCGTGGGTATGGTGCCCTGAATTAGATAGTGTGTTCACTAGGAAGAGTGTACAAGCGTGCCGTATTTTTTGTGATGCATCTTTTCGCGTGGAAACGATGACTGGAGGAATTGGAGTATGGATACCAGACCTGAAAGTGTGGCTCCAGAGAAGCTTTGCTCATGTCTCATCGAGCTATGTTTGTGAGATGGCAGCAATATCGATAGCTCTTGATATTGCGACCGACTATGAGCTTCTAGACTTCAGGATCCTTACCGACTCGAGAGCATCAGTTATGGCGCTGAGAGGAGCGATAGCATCTCTGTCTGTATCGGATCCGTTGCAGTACAGTATCTGCTGGAAGCTATGGACTGCATTACAATCTGGTTTTCCAGCAATTGAGTGGGTAAAAGGGCATACTGGTATCGAAGGCAATGAGGAGGCAGATGAGATGGCAAAACAAGCATGCATGCTGAGTGATAAGATCATAACTCTAACGCCTTCCATGGCGACAGCAAAAAATAAGCTCCGATCCTAGACGTTGAAGCGCTGGAATTTGGAGTGGGCAAATGCGCAGACAGGTAGGGCACTGTTCCGAATCTGTCAGACCAGTGCCTATGAGTCACCTCTCAATGCTCTGCCCTACTGGAAAGCCAGATTAGTCTCGCGGCTGAGGACTGGACATTGTTTGCTGCAGTCACATAGGAAAAGAGTGGGCTGGAGCCAGACTTCAGCCTGTTCGTGTGGTGAAGAGAGCACTGTCTCGCATCTGTTGCTACACTGTCCCTTATGGCAGAGTGAACGGCAAATAATATCGCTTTGGATTAAGAACGGAACAACAGCAGATGACCTACTTGCAGTCACTGGGCGTGCAGAGGATGTAGTTCGGCTCAGCAGCATTGCGAAATTTGTTAAGGCAACGCGCTCCATAATTTGAGTCATCCTTTGTTTGTTCCCTCTGTAAATCAGAATTGTTACTGAATTTGTGTTTGTATAGGTAGTAACCGGCAATTTTTAACTGGCAATTTGAGTGATTTTTGTGGTTTCTGTGGTTTTTGTGGTTTCTGTGGTAGTGGTCTTAGTGTTACTTGTTGGTAGGTATTGTAATTTTGTTTTGGAGTGGGCGCATGGCTCAGGGCCAGGGCTCACAACAAAAATGCAATGCTCCCGTAACTCCGGAACGGAATGGATCGACCAATCGAAAAAGTGGTCCCTGTAAGGTTGAAGCCCAGGGAAATTTATGGCTAAGATCATGTTTCAGATTTTAGGTAGGAGCAGTAGTTTTTTTCTGAAACCGTGTCAGCCAAGAAGAACAAGAACAAGAACAAGAACCAGAACAACAACAACAAGAAGTGAACAGTTTTCAAATTTACGTGTGGCTTCATACGTTTACTCTTGCACAGAATTGCATAAAAGTTGGTGTAAAGTTTGGAAAAGTTGCTATCTACTATCTGGCCAACTTTGGTCGAAATATATTGAATAGAAACGGAAACGGAGAAATTAATTGTTTTAGTTTTGCTGGAGAGAGGAATTCAATCATATATATACACGGCTATCGCCGTGTATGATAAAGCTCAGGAAAGAAAAAAAGTCAAGAACGTCGTTTCCTGGTGCAACTCCATACCCTACCTAGTAAAATTCGAGCCAAGGCAACTGACGTAACCTAAAATATAGCAATCGAAAAAATGACAAAAACGAGAATTCCCCCCCCCCCCCTTCTCCTCCCTCCCCACTTAAGCTTCTCTAAATATTCTGTTAATACACAGCGGGAATGCTACCCTTCCTCTGCTCACCCCCTCCCAATTTTGTTTTAAGGCTATTAAAAGTTAATTAAGTGGTTCTTAGAGGTGCACGCATGGGCATACTCTTAAGAAAAAAATACGATCACGCATCAACGTTTTAATTTTAAGTGTAAATTACAAAATTTTAAAGATAAGCTATCATATTCGGGTTTCGATTTCAAAGTGCAACGTATAAACTCTTATTTTGCCCGTTGCCTAAGTGTCTAGCGGTTTACGTCCAATGGTAAAGTTTATCGCCTAAGTGTCCATCGCCTAAATGGCCATCGCCGAAATGTCCGTATACCAAATTTTCTCGCTCACTAGTTTTTACTTGGTTAATACTAAATCTGCTGGCTGCTTCTCTCCTTTACCAGAGAATGCGGCTTTCGCGACAACGCGAACGCAGATAGTCTCCTCGTGCCTAGCAACTCGACGTATGATGCATGCAAAATGACAGCGTCGATTTATGACAACAACAAAAATAAACATTTTTACTGCAGTACAAGACGACGGACTGATTTCTGAATGCCGGCATTCGATGGTTTGTCTTCGATTCGATAACCCCGAAATAGACGCCATGTTCGATTTTAAATTCTCGCTGCAAGCAGCTATTTTATCTGCCGTGGTCTGATCATTACCTGCTAGAAGCTGTTTTTTGAGCGAGTACAGCAAATTTTGAAAATAGCGTGAAATAACAACAACGTTGTAGCAATGTTTAAGACTGCTGTTGTACGTAGTGTTGTTTATCAGTGTTGTTATTTATAATACATTGAATTTGTTATGTATTACCGCATTCATTTAATAGAAACGGGGAAACTAATGGTACATCAATAAAGGTTGACTAGTAAATAGCGTTCGGCGAGTGAGAAGGCCTCGTTGCCTAAACGCACCCTGAAACTTCCTGCACCCACGAAAACTGGCGTATAGGTCGTGAGGCATGACACGCAATTTCTACTTCAGTCGTCCTTGGCTCGACAAACAAAGGCCTTCCTCGTCTTAAAGGGACACCCGGCCTGCCTTACAACATTCCGCGTGTCAAATTACAGCTACGCGCAGATCGTCAGCCGAGCAATTACAGTGCCAAGGTCGGCTGGAGTGGTAGCTGCGTTCCTCGCATAGCTGCTGTCTCGGTTGGCTTTGTGAATAGTACACGAGACAGAATCAAGTCAACAATTGTGTCGTCACAAACCGGAATGATTCTGGTATTTTAAAATCACAATTTATAATTTTCTAGGCTAGTGTCTTATTATTTTGCTTCGGCGATCTATGGAATAATTAATTTTAATTTTTACCGCATTAGTCTATTAGATTTTAGATCTCATGGTAATTATTAGAAAATTAGTAAATGTACACACAGAGATGAAACGTCATGATTATTGTACGCGCGCCATGCATCATTTAGTGACGGGTCGTTAGTAAATAAAGTTCCTTTATATTCAACGGAAAATCTCCTAGACGCCACATTTAAAAAAGGATTTTTAGCAAGGGAAAGACTAACGGTAAGGAAAAGACCTTTGGGGCCGTACTTGATGTGGAGGATCGAGAAAAATGGCGCTGGGAGGTATAAACCCTGAAAATAAAAACAACATC
>JAHWFP010078500.1:0-36075 GCA_023313725.1 Lithobius niger
AATTTAATAACACACAATTGTTCTACTATAAGGCTTCTGGCTGGTTTTGCCCCCTTATATTTCATTATATTACGTATCCATGTGATGAGCTTGTGCGAGGGACGACGGGACGGCAAGCCCCTGTGCTTGGTTCTTTGTCTTTTGGAATTTAACGATATTTAGCCTTATGAACCTTTATTTCGACGTTTAGCGCACAAAGAGGTATGTAGCATCAAGCCTTTGTTAACTTTATTAATTTACCGGCAATGCAATGTTTCGCTCTTAAAATTAGCATATCACGCGTCACGAGTTACTTCCATAATTCAGCTGCTAGAGCAGTCCTTTTTACAGTGTGCTCGCAGCGCGACTGGTGGCAGAATCGGAGGCTAAGCAGATAACGCGTCGAAGCTTTATAGTCCAGCCTTTATACAAAATGGGAATTCGTGGTCTACGAGCAACCAACAGAAGAAATAATGAGCACTTTTCTAAACAATGGGACAGATCGGCGCCCGCTCTGACTGCAAAAAATATTGGACTGAAAAATAGGGCCTGAGAATTCAACTAAGGGATCTAAGGAAGGGGACGAGGTGCTAGATGCTTTATGTTGCTGGGAAATCTATCGAAGAATTAGTTCTCCTGAAACGTTTAAAAAGCCAGTTTGTCAGAAATTTTTCAATAACAGTAAATTCCGTATTTGTCTACTATTGCCTAGTTTTGGAACTATAACTTCAGGTCATGGTGAGGAACACTTGCTCCCTTTTGCTCGCCCCCCCCCCCCCCCACCCGGGCATGCCATTGGGGAGTTGATTTTTTGTCCAAAGTTATGATGTAGACGAAAACCAAAAATCAAGCATAATTCAACAAGGGGTACAATTTTTCACACTTGAAGTTGAAAGTAAAATTACAATTTTCACTTGTGCTGCCCTTCCCCCAAGAAGTAAAAACACAGAACTTCAAAAACGTTAAAAATATTACTACGGAATACCCCATTAATTTCCTCTTCCTCCATTAAATAACAAATCTATATAATAATTCTGAGGTCGGCTAAAAGGAAGGCTAAAGGGAAAAGGGAAAGCTAAAAGGAAAACCACTTCTCCCCTCCTCGCGTCCGCATTGAAAATGCACTCTCCCATTCTACCTGCATGCAAAGAGGAGGCAGGCATGAGTGGTCGATCAATCTGACAAGTCGTCGGGAAGAGTGCCGGAAAAATGTCCCGGGAAAATGTCCCGGGAAATGTGTCCGTAAACGTAATTCATGACCGGCCCCGTGCATAGCACGGGCTTCCTCTAGTAAATAAATATTCTTCACAAAGACTAAATTATTATTATTTTTTTTTTGTGTATCGTTCAGTGAAGCAAATTTCATGTTCACTATAGTATAGTGCACGTCAGTAAGGTAACATAATAATATAACCAAGCGATGTGGGCTTGATATAATATTTGTATTGCAGTTTTTGTTTTTGTAAATCTCAGTGGAAAGCGGGAAATTTTGTGGGAGTGAAGAAATTTCGTTCCCCTGACTCGAAAATGTGACAGTGACTTTTACTTCAAAGTCACGCATTCCAGCATCAACGCCTATATATATCTATCGTTTTGTCATGTTTTATTTAATTGGTGTTAACGCTAACCCAGTATAGTTTTTAGGGTGGTTCATTGCCACTTTATTTCTACTTTATTTCCAGGCTAAAGCCAGTACTAAACATGGAAGTTGTGAACTAGTAATGAATATTCATGCTTTTTTTTTAATTGATTCTAGGCATTCTCTAGGGTGTTTAGCAGAATACAGAAAAAGAAAACAGAACACATTGGCCCTTAATCTCCCGGAAGTTTAGCACGAAACTGTAAAAATATTAACACTATGTAAAAATATGTGAATAAAACATACGTTTTGCACGCGTAATTAAGTTTATATTGGAAATAGCTTAGCAAGGAATACTAACATAAGTTTTGATGGATTCGACCGGATACCAATATTGTAACCAATGGCGTGCACAGGATGGGGGCAGAGGTGCCCCTCCTTGTTCGCAAAATGCTTTCTTGTAAAAAAAAAAAATGGCCTGTTAGTGCCGACACTTGCTATAGTGCGACGGTGCCTGAGAAAAGAACTGTAGGCCCAAAAAGGGTTAAAAGGGCAAAATTAGGGACAAAAAATGCTAAAATGGGGGCAGAAAGGGGTAAAATGATACGAAAAAAAACGTGCCAAGAAAAATGTGATGAATTTTGAACAAATAGCCGCCACCGGCTACCAAATTGTTCATTTTCTTAAATATCGCACAAACTATTACTCCTACCGAAAATTTTGTAGACCTAAATTATCTTTAACAAAAAACTCTACAAGAAAGGTCCTTAAGATGGTTTACTAAAAGTTGTCCCTACCCTCTCGGGGTATGTCACGCTACTGAAACGAATAGCTAGACAAACGAAGCAAACAGTCCGTATTAAAGATTATCCTTGTGAGAATATAAAGCCTCTCGTTTATTACGGCGCGTGTTATTTCTAGCGATGGAGGCCAGTCCCTCCTTTTATTGCAGAGAAGACTGAACAGCTTCTAAGATCGACTGTACCTTGGCTACATCCTATATAATGCAGTGGTTAGAGCGCCCGGCCTAGTTCACTGGCAGTCTTCGGCTCGTGTCGCAGTCAGGGCAGTTGTCTTTTCTTTCTTTCTCAGATTTCTTTCTCAGATACTGTCACAATACAAGTGTTTAATGCGAACTGTTTGTTTCGTTTACTCAAAAACGCTGTACAGAAAAAGAACGAGGTACCAGTGCAATCTGGACATTTCAAGCCCATAACTGTATGGGACTTAGACAATCCAGCCCCAAATAATTAAAATACAGAGAAGTGGATGGTGAAGCAGCATTTAAACATGTTGAGCAGTTGAACAATAGTTATGCGATTAGACCATTGCAGAAATTGATGATTGTCACAGTGAAGAAACATTGGCAGATGTCAAGACGAGAAGTCGATGGAAAAAAAGTTGTTAGGCATAACTCTGTAGGCGGAAAGACACAAAAGTTTATTTTAAATGTATATTTATGTTCATTTCGTGCTTCCATTAAAGCACGTGACAAATACTTTTGCTAATCTCGGATACTTACATTCTCTTTCGAGCGCGCATCTAATCCACATTTATGCTCATTTAACGGAAAAAAAGCTGTGAACGGGGTGAACAAATCCGAAATTTGTTACTTTGGAAGGTTCTTATGCATACTATGACTTTTTAGTGATAAGATGTAGGTATGGTAGACAAGATCTATTTCTCATACAAACAACCACCTTCCCCGTTTCATCAGACTTGTTAAAAGCAAAAATAGTTCTAAGGCAGAATTTAAATGGAGAATTATATTTATGCCTTATATTCTATATATACATCGAAAGGATTGTAGGCTAATATTACGATTGCAGTGTTCTTCAATATTGACTTGAGATGTTTAGTTGGCTGCGATCTTGCTGTCGATCCAACTTCGGAAATAGGTGACGCGGGCGTACACTCCTGGATAACCAGCCTTAGCGCAGTCCACACCCCATGATGTCACACCCACCAAATGCCATTGGCTGCCAATCTTGCACACCAGAGGACCACCGGAGTCACCCTGGAAGAAAAAAAGACACCATACGCATTAAAGAAGATATAACATCACAGTTTACTCTACTGTGGATGCACAATGTTAAGATCCAAGTTATGTATTTCATCGTATGTATAGTTTCTGCCTAATCTGGCTCGGGTGTTTGTATGACAGCGTTAACGAAACCGACTTTCATACCAAAAATCTTAAAATGGCGTTCGGTATATTGTTCTTACCTGGCAGACGCTCTTGCCGCCCTGATCGTAACCAGCGCAGATCATTCCCTGGGTAACTGGGTTGACGTATCTGTAGGCTTGAACGCAGTCTTGGTGACGTACGACGGGCACGGACACTTCTTGCAGGATATCAGGTTGGGATCCCTCTGAAATTTATTTTTAATAATTTGAAGTTCATAAATCCTAAATTGTATTTTCGTTGTCTCTGAATTCTAGAAAATTACTTTTTAGAAATGACTTTCAAAATTCTCTTAAACGATATAACAGGGAACACTTTACAGCCTAAACATTCCAAATAACAGATATTTGTTCTGGACGTGGAGGGCAAATATCTCCAAGCAAGGTCAGATTGCTTGAGCGGGAATTGAACTCTTGACCTTTTGAGACCAAAGTCCGAAGTTGTACTGCTCAATCTATACTGACACATCCATAAAGGCAGCATTTAACACGCACACACATAAACATGTGTATGTATTTGTACAATACGTACGTACCCACTTTTCGATTTCCACTGGCGGGCCACTTGTTACCACGCCTTCCACTTGGTGAATCGAAAGGATCACACAAAGCGTCAAATCAGTAATAACCTTTCAAATTAACCAAATTAAAAATTGAAATAAAGGTCTACACAACAATGACCGAAACACAATGAATACGGAAATTCAATAGGCCTAAATTGTCTTGGCCGATATGTAGTGTGGAGGTATTACAGTTACCAGCTTTGTGCGTCTGCATTCGATTAATAAAAACCCGTGATATACTGCACAAAAAAAACCTGAAGCGTGGAGAGAAGGATGCAAGTCTGAATTAAAAAAAAAAATCCTTAATGTCAGTGAAACGAGAAAAATGTATGTAAGGTGTCGTTTTAACAAATAAAAGATACCAGCAACGACAGAGCTGAACATGAAGAACCGCTCGCCATTTATTGTTTGTGCTAGTACCTATAGGTCACTGAGTTTTTCACTGAGTTTAAATATTTTTTTAATATGCCCTACTACCTTAAATCCTGCACTCTTTTTGACCATTAATGCAATAAATGGGCATGGTCGCTGTCTTTTGGGGAAGGCAAACGTGTTACGAAAATTTGACGGTTTTCGACGAACTACTGGTGAAGAGAAGCCATAGTTGGTGCTGCTTAGTGGTATTCTGGAACACTGCAAGGTTTTTTGAGTTCATGAATAAGTTAATACAGACTTACGTTCACGTATAGTATCTGTGTGGGTCGATTGACTGTTTCATTTTCAACGTAGTAGAAAGGATGACTTCAACGTCCCACGTTAGAGCACGTTTACGCAACCACTCGCTTTTGCATTCTCGCAGCTAGAAGCTAGAAATCACCTCAAATTCCAACATGGCGGCGGTTTTATGTCTTCCGCCTCGCAACGAAAACAGCAAATAACGTGAGTTCAGAAGCGTTTGTGAAAATTGTTTCGTCATGAGGAATTCTTTATATTATTGGCACGGATTATAAGACTGCAAGTATTTACTCAAACGATGTCGGATTTAGCTAATCCATTTAGCGTTGTTACCAGGGCAATGTCACCTTTACCATCGCGATTGAGGTTAGCTACGAGAATGCAAAGGCGAGTCGCTGCATAAACGCGCCCCCCTTACACCCTTTGCACTCCTTTTGCTTCAAGGCCTATACTCAAGGAATCTTCGAACAGGGACGCTTATCAAAAATAAATTTTATAAAGCTCGTTTTTATTGGTTTTTTTTTTTACTGTTTTGTTGCTTTCTTTTTGCTCATTTGTGTGCATGTTTAGGAAATATTTAATCTTTCAAGCTAAAAAATAAATCGAGATTAATAACGTACGGAAGCGAGTGTGTCCCCATCCAGTGGCGACGCACATCTGTCCTTCAAAGTTTCCTGCATCAGAATCAGCCAAGCAAACGGTGTTGACATAGTCACTGTCCAGATTGAGAGGATGGTCAAGCTTCAACAAAGCCACGTCATTGTTGATGGAGCGGTGGTTGTAGTTCTCGTGTTTGATCACCTAAAAACACAAAATGTAGTCTAGGGCTTTTCGAGTTTGCATAAGGTACTTTTGAAAGGAAGAAACTCTTTATCAGCTGCGATAAATTTACATTTATGTAGAAATAATTGATGATAAAATACAAGTAGCAATGCCAATTCAATGCTGTACTCAATATGTCTTACAGAGTTAGGCAAAAAAAAAGCATTCAGATGTAACGATGTGCCTGCCAGACACAACGTCACAGTGTTCAGCATTGCTGACGTCAGCACTTATATAGATCAGTAGTAAATTATGGAGATGGCGGATGTGACGGCAACAAGAGTTGTTGTTAGAAAATGGCGTCCAAAGTCAGTGTATCACACTTGAAAAGGCCGCCAAGGTTAATTCTGTTAGCCAACTTAATTGCACTCACTGAATAATACTTCGGATGTTAAATGAAAACTTGAAGATTGCTACCGTGGGTAGCAATGTTCTAGTTTTCATTTAACCTTTGAACACTTGGCTCGTAGGATTAATCTTGGCGGCCTTTTCCTTGTTGAATGATATCACTACTTTCAAAGGACGACCCTTTTGGGAAACTTGGCAGCTTCTCTTATACCAGTTTTGGTTTTGGGTGGATTTTATCTACCAAAACGGCATCCAAAAAAATAAAAATAGGTGGAGACGCTCCAAATGCCCCAATGTGTGGGCGCCCTTGCTTGGCGTTGTATAAAGGGTATTATGAGACAGTAATTCCTTATGACACAGCAGAAACATACTCTATGATTGTTTAATATTTTTTGGGGGGCTTTCACGTATCGGTTTTTTTAACAGCACCGAGATGAAAACACAAATATAAGCATTGAATAATTACGGTGACGTCCATTGAACGTCTTGTTTTCGGATATTTGAAGCTTTTCTGGCCAACTTGAGCAGAATTGTTCGTTCCTTAAAACATCAATAATGCTGAAGGAACATTGAAATGGTCAAACATAGCGAAATGCAACCTAGCATTCTTCAATGAAAAGTTGTTTTGTTAATGAAGAATCAAGCCGTTGTAGGATGCCGGTCCATGAATGTTCAGTAAGAGAAACATACCTTTGCAGTACCATGGAACATTGCTTAATAGATTAATAAACGAGTGTGTTCCATTCTAAGCGCGTCATTGAATCACAAGTTGAATTGTTTTGTCTACAGACAAAACAATTCAAAACAATTCCCGTGGTAATTACAGAAAAGCTTTGAGAATATGTTGATTTTATAAGAGAGAAAATTACACTTTTATTTGTTCGGGATATGATCAGTTAAAAAGATATTTCCCTTCTAGCACTTCTTGAATTAATTATAACACATTTTACAATCCTAACCTTGACGACGTTGAAGTCAATTTCAGTTCCTTCGTTGACGCTGCTCTGGTGTTCGCCAATTCTGACGATATAGTTGGATGGAGTGGGGTTACTGAAACGTAAAGGGGAGATGACTGACAATATTAGCATTGGTCTTTAAACCAAGCGCATTAACTATCTAAATGAAATACAATTTATCCTTACTCGTGAACACAATGAGCAGCAGTCAATATCCATTCCCTGTTGATGACCGATCCTCCGCAGATGTGACTGGAACTTCCCCATCTCTTGACACGAAGAGAAATCTGCCAGGGCCAGGCACCCTTCTGCGCATTCTGGCCACCAACGATCCTCCAGACGTCAGACTCGGACAAGCTCCTCAAGCTCGTACCACATTCTAGAAACAGACGTGAAAGGTCTTAGGAATAAACCGGTTTCGTAATCAAGTCCCTACTCGATTTTTATTAAAAGTATTAATTGCAGAAATTTCTCACAAAACTCAAATAGTAACTGCAAGCCTTTCTTTATTATAATATCGGAGGCCGGCTAAAAGGAAAAGGAAAGCCTAAAGGAAAACCACTTCTCCCCTCCTCGCGCCCGTATTGAAAATGCACTCTCCCACTCTACCTGCAGCCAAAAAGGAGCCACGCATGAGTGGTCGATCAATCTGACAAGTCGCCGGGAAGAGTGCCGGGAAATGTGTCCCGGAAAATGTGATCGGCGCCGTGCATAGCACGGGCTTCCTCTAGTGTATATATAAGACTAGAGTAATTGAAAATAACGCTTCTGTGCACAGAACCGAGCTAAAAATAAAACTCGGTTCTCCTTCTCCCCCACCCCCCTGCCGCCTCCTTTACAAATCGAACTTTCATATTTTCAGATACACAGCAAGGAAGGTTTATAAAGGGGGTAGGGGTAAGCAACCATTTGTTACTGTTTTGAAACCTTAATGAAAAAATGGAAAGCAACTGACGATTTGACTGCAGAAAAATAACAATAAAACTGAGCGGAAACTTTAAACTTCTGAAATCGGCTCATCCCTAAACGGAAGGCTCTGTTGAGTTTTCAACTTAGGAAGGACAAATAGTTCTCGATCCCATCAATTTGTTTCAAGTGAGGGACATTATTAGTGAAATTAGGGGCCATAAGTTTAAATTGGTTGTTCATGCGTCAAAGGTGGACTGTCGTAAGTTGTTTTTCAGTAATTGTGTGATTACAGCTTGGAATGCATTGCCCGGTGATGTCGTCAGCACCTCCTCCTTAACTTTGTTCAAATCCAGGCTGCGAGCATTGGAGCTTTCCAGAGTTATCTTGAGTTACCGGTAAATGTGTGCCAACTTTATCATAATTATCGGTGTCTAAAAGTTCTCTGTTTGCATCTTAATGTTGTAATTTTGAGTCGAACCTAAGTGGACCCCAAGTCTCTGTTCTCTCCCTCCTTTATTTTTCATGGGATGAAGTTTATTATTATTATAACTATAACCGTACAGCTAAACGCACATTACGCTGGGATTGCCTCCACAAGTATAAACCCCAATGCATTCGAATTGACTATTGGCTCTTCTAACAGGATAGTTGTTTAAAAGTAAATTCGAGAAAGAAACAACAAAATTCCAAAGACGACCTCACCAGAAGAATAATTTACGTCTAAAAGATTAAAGTGGTAATTTATTTAGTCGTTCAAAGTTTAAAACTTAGAACTGCGGCGTACTCTACAAACAATGTCTCCAAACTAGGAAGATATGGATGTCCGTAGCGAGTCGTTCCTAGTGCTTGAATTACGTCAAGTGTATTACGAAATAACTTTTATTTTTTTTATTTTATCGAACTGAAACCGATGCATACAGCATTTTGTACAATAATAAGAACGAATTTGCTGATAATTTAGAAGTAGAGTTGAGAAAGGTTGGCGATGAACCACGTGATATGGTGATCGAGCCTTCTGCGAGTTCACATAACAAATTTTCATTGTTTGGTCGCCATTTTTACGTTTGGCGGCAATTATCCCACCCCCCCCCCCCCCCCCTCGGACTTTTAAAACAAAAATTTTTAAAATAACACACGATTTAGTTGTTTTTTTTTCCAATTAAAAAAACTCTTAGAATTTGTTTAGCACTCAGCTTTCCAATACCAGTTTAACGATTATGCTGCGAAATACAATCACAATTCAATAATTTTCAATAATTCCTACCTTTAGCCTGTGCCTCGAAGACAAACAGGAGGGTCGTAAGGACTACGAGAATCTTGACCATGTTGAAGCTGCTTTGAGGTGTCTTCGCTCCACGATTTACAACGAAGATGTTTCACCTTTTATAGCAAATTCTTATCTAATCTGAAGTCGGTAAAGACTTACAGGAATGATGGAAGTAGTAAGACGATGTATTCCTTAGTTGGTTTGTATTTTTCAAGATGGTGAATATGCGAAAAGTCCCAGGAGACGATAACAACACGAGGATTCATATCCTCGTGTTGTTATCGTCTCCTGGGACTTTTCGTTAAATTGGTTAAATTAGTTGTTCGTATAATGCTGTGATAAACTGGTCCGTACTAAAATTTACCAGGGCGACGGTCCTCCACTTATTCATACCAAAACAAATTTTACCCGAGGCCACTAGTGGAAATTTGATTGGAAGAGGGCAAAGACCAATATTAGGCATCATTACTTCGTGCCTCGTGTGGGGCGAATGTGGAATTCTCTGCCCCAGAATCGGGTAGCTACCCCAAATGTGTTGTTATTTAAGAATAAGCATAGAAAGCATTTAACTGACAAAAAAATATCTTTTTCCTTGACTCGGGATACCATTACCTATGTTTTAAACCGTTATACCCATTACATAATCTGGGCAGTGCATCAGAGATTATCTAATGCTATGCTATTCTGTCCAATTCTCATTTGTAGAATAAACATTTATTATTATTATTATTATTTAAGTTAAATACCGCTTGATAAATATGTGTAGAGTCACATATAGATAAATGCACATTCTTAAAATCGATTCACTCGATGTGTTACCTTCTTTAGCTTATTGGGGACGCTGAGTGTGATGACTACCTCCAACACTTGTTAATTATGTTTGCATAAATAATTGTGCGAAGTAAAACTGCAAATCCGCTATCTTTAGTCGGTGGATTCAGCTATAAAACCGCCTTGAAGAGCCGATGAGTCCGATGCTGCATCAGTTGCAGCACCCTAAAGATGGCCAAATTACTCACCCGTTTAGAAACAACTTTGATGAGGTGGGCTGATCTGTTTGGTGAGTTTAAGAAAGTTCCCAATATGGTCAATGGCCAGTCTTTGTGTGAGTATATGGTGTATTCATTACTATGCCACTTTTTTTTTTATTCGTGAATTCGACAAATACTGACATTCCTGAAGGTGTCAATTTACTTTATTATTGCATTGGTATGTATATGTTGCGAATTTTGTAGCGGAGTTATGAAAATTCAGTCGGTGTAAAAATTGTGAGGTATGTCAACAATTATACTAACTGTCTCAATTCAGAACGGCACTGTATGACCGTGACGTCACCAACGTCTATTGACCAGTGTTACCCGTCCGATACCTATTATTGCCGGCACTAAAATATGAATTGATGGGCCACCACCCCAACGCTCCGAGTGCAGTAGCGTGCGTATAACCTTCAAACCTACACCGACCTCAGCAGATGAATATGTTGTACCGTCTTTACCATGAAACAATAATGGTGACACACGTCTCAAGATTTCGTGCCAAATATCGATTTAAGAAATGTTTTTGACTTAGGTTTTCCTTGTACACTGAAAGCAAACAAAAAAGGCTTTCAAACAAAGAATTTAACCATTCTAATACAAGAAAGTTCAAACTGCCATTCTGGTTTATTTGTAGCAAATGTTATCTGATAAAACTACTGTTTAGTATACTACATAACATTGTAGTTAAGCAGTCTCAGTATAGTTAAGATACTTACCAGATGAAGTTAATGTCTTTAGTTCCCACATATGGCTGATGTTCACTGCTATCAGTAACAATGTGGAGGCTAATTACTTATGCAAAGAAAGAACATCGAAGCAAGAAGTGTTTGCTCCTTTAGGAATGCGTGTTGTGTCTATTACCTGCGACTGATCAGAGTTATATTATGTCATAAAGTAAAAGCCAGTAAAATGCACAAATATATACATACAAACACGACGTTTCGGCTCATCTCAGAGCCATTATCAAGAAATAAAAGATAAAAAGAATTACAAATAGCAAAAGAGAGCCATGAGTCAAGTTGCAAGTAAATCGTCCATCTTAACAAGGCAGAACTTGCTAGGACGTGGTAAAAACGGACTCAACTGTAAAAATTTTAATAAAAGTTTAAGAAACAAGAGGGTGCTTGTGGCTAGCACCAGACGAAGTGCCGGTAATAAGCTGCCGTTAGTGCCAGTAAGGATCAGTGTTATTGCTGCCTGTGTAGTCACGAAGAGGCTGACACCCGTATACATTGCAGCAATTAAGAGAGGTGCAAAGGCTGCAAGGCAAATGGGCCCAGGAATCAAAGAAAGAGAGAAAGAAAGTGGACGTGTGGGATGATGAACCAGGGTTCTTGAGATAATGGTGTGGGAATTTTGTTTCCGATGTCTTACTGTTAGGAAACTCCCTTACGAGCAAATTCTCCACTCACCGGGACTAATTCCACTTAATGATAGGTTTATCCGGGCTGAATCCGTATTAACGTTTCAGATTTTTAAAGGTTTTGTTAATTTGGACCCAATTAACTTCTTCATCCAAGCTCTTTGATACTCTAGAGGGCACGTGCTCCGTTTGCATAGTGTTGCTTCTTGATTGAACATTGCCACCGCTCCTTTAACTTTTGGAATTCTCTTCGAGAACATGTTGTCAGTTCTTCTTCTGTGGAAATGTTTAAATTTCGACTTAATGTTCATTTTTCTGCGAGTTAACTGCTCTCTAGTCGGGCTAGGACGGTGCCGTCAATGTTTAAGTGGGACTGATGCCTCGTAATTTTATATTTTATTCCGTTCTATGATTGTTTTAAATATAGTCATTATAATGTATGTAAAGTAGTTTTTATTGTTCATTAACTTTAATTTAGGTTTTAAGGAGGTAGGGGCGGCATCGTCAACCTTTTGAATCTTTGGATTATTGTAAAAAAAATATCGTTACTGATGATTGTTTGGTTTGCAGTTAAATGCCTTTTTTTTATTAATATTTTAAATCTAAAAAGATACTACGCTGTTGTTGTTTGTACTTAAGGGATCCCAACCCAAACTGGATTATCTGCCCCACTGTAGACGACGTGAGGGACAATTTAGCTGGAGAAATCCAAGTGGAAAACCAGGACATGCCACAATCGACATGAGCATGAGACACCACAAGGCCCTTCCGTCCTGAAAATGCCATGGTGTGGCTGCAGCCAGAATCGAACCTGGATACTTTGCAATAATTATAAACAAATTAAGCATTATTGGCGAGGGAAGGCTTTTTGCCAGATTAACCAGTGGCGGCTAATAAGGCATTTTACTTTTAGCCGGCAGCGATGGTGCACATCGTTAGTATGGGATGCAGAAGAGCTGCAAATAACGAAAGAGAGTCTAAATGTGGGAGGAAATTAAAGCCTGTAAAAATTAGTATGAAACGTAGCTTAGGCTTATGCAAAATAACAAAGCTAAAATGTGAAAAAAGCTAGCAAAAAGCCCAAACTTAGTCGAGTGAGTATTGCACCTAGATTTTTAAGGCAGATACACAAGTATGGAAAATAAAAGTAAAAGTAAATTTAAAATAAATTTTTAATGGCTGAGCCTAACAATAAGCCCACACCTTGTTTCTTAGTATCTATACAAAATACACTTTACAAGGAGATGGAGATTACGTTATTCTAATTATGCTGCAAAATGCATAATTGCTGTTAGCAACGGATGGCATTCTTTGTTATTTGAAATGTCCAATATTATTGCAAGACAGCTAAATAGCTCGATTTTCATTTTAAAAGAACAGCAAATATTACCACTAGATGGCGATAAAGTACAATAGAAATATGAAGACATTCCACTGTCTTCCTCGAAATAATCAGCTTCAGGGCAAATATGAACTTAAAAAATGTGAAACCAACTTCGTAGCCTACCTTATCCTTTATTTTCGTACGTGTATATATATAAAACATTTATTTTGTAACGTTGACGTGGCAATAGCTGGTAAAACGTTAAAAAAATTAAAGGCACCCTCTGACATAGAAATGACGGCTTGCCTAAAGAAAAAAAAATTATGTACTTCAACAGTTCGGCCATGGCTGGCGCCACTCATTTTTCCAAGTTTTCGCGCAATATTACCAGGAGCGACATAAAGGAACGCTCGTAGGGCTCAATGGAGTAAGGTTCCATGATATTATTAATCCATGTTCCACCTCTCGTTCTGGGTGGCAACCCCATACGGACAATGTGGAACTACTGATCGTAACTATTTTCTGGGATAACTCAAGTTAAAAGATACCCTGTGTAGCTACAAAAAATACCACTCGTGATACGACTAGTTCAGACACGAGGTGCTCATCGGTCAACAGCTTTCTACGACCATGAAACGTGGAAGGAATCGGCTTCTTCAAGCCAAGGACAACCGAGGTAAAAATCGCGTGCCTCTCCTCCTAGCTTAACGCCAGTTCGTGTGCTTGCCGGAAAGTGGACGTCTTTTAACATTGTTTTGGTAAAATGTGATTTTGTCTATGTTGAATCAGCTGGTTTGGAGCGGCCAAACGAAACCCACAGCTTCCATCCCAGAGTAGCTTGTGACAAGGGATGGAATATAAAGTGATTAACTGAGCAAAAAACGGCTACGCCGTTTAGAAAATAAACATTAGAGCTCGTATCCCTTAATTCAAAACCCTGAAGGTACTCGAATAAAAACGTATTAGAGTTCACTCGAACGCAACTAACTATAATTTGAACTATAATTTGTGTTCATGCATTTTTATCTTTCAATTTTGTAGCGATTTGCTGTTTATGGCGTCTGTTTTGTGTGTGTTTGTGGGTTTACGTTTTGCGAATTGGAGTTCAAATTATAGTTCGTTGCGTTCGAGTGAACTCTAATCCGTTTTTATTCGTGTACCTTCAGGGCTGTGAGTATGGGGATACGAGCTCTAATGTTTTTTTTTCTAAACGGCGAAGCCTTTTTTTTGCTCAGTTTATTTGTTGGCTTTTTTCGCTTCCATTTTATTGTGTCCACTGTCCACCGAGTTTTGCTTTCGAAAAAACGGAACATTATAAATGGATACTTATGTTTAGGTTCCGCCGAAGGTTTGTCCCATGATTATTATTTGATGGCAACACATTAGCGTATTTCTGGATTTAGCATGCGTCATCTCGATGAGTAATTGATTCTGGATTGTTTCAGTATCGTGGCAACAATCGCGGAAACAATTCAACTGGCTTCCCGAGCCCGAATTGAAAAAGTAAATAAGTCACTCAGTCATGTCGGCCGCCCTAGGCCTCAAAATTTAAGACTTCGCACCCTACGGTTTAAAACTTGAAGATTTAAGGAAAAATCAAGACCATTTAATTTTGGTTCTCCACAACGAGCTAGCTAACTCAAACAACGACAATGTTAGTTTCCCGGCACCCAACCATCGTTGCATCTTGTTCGAGTGAGCTATAATCTGATATTGTGCGCCTCGTCTATTGTAACCCCATTATTACATGTTACAGCATTGTAACATTTTGACATTGTTAGCCGCTCCGCCGCCGCCTCCTCCTCCAGTCCAATTTTCTGAAATTCTCGTGCGCGAACGAACTCTAATAAGTTACTGCATGGACACTCTCACGTCCTACGTACGTGTGCGTATTTATAATCTCCTGGTAAAAATAAAGTGCTTTCACACGCACGGAAGGAAAGGAAAAGTTAGTAGGAGTTGATTTCATGTATTTTAGATCATATTTTGTCCTGGATGCGGTTTTGAAAAAGAGAGTGAACATATCTTATAAAATAGTAAAGCCAATAATCATATACACTAAAATGCGACGTTTCGAGCCGTGTACGACTCTTTATCAAGCATAAATAAAAACTTTTTTAGCACGAGGCTAAACGTCTAACATATTTAAAACACTTGGAGGAAACCAGTAACGCAACTACAAAAGCTTACAATATTACAAATAATAAAAAGCCCTAAATTAGGGCAACAACTGATAATAGGACGACCAGGCCTTATTCTCTACGAATGTAGGTCGTAAGTCCTGGTACAGGCGATTTAATTCAAAGTTTGTGCAAAAGGGGAATACATTCTAATCACTGTCTGTTTTCGGATATGAGGTGATTATGCACTGGTGGACGTTGTGCTAGAATACAGTCTCTCTATTGAGCACAACGTCCATCACCTCATGCACGAAAAGAGTTTTTAGAATGTATTCCCCTTTTACACAGACTCGGGATTACAAATTTTTCCCGCGAGGGGACATCAGCATATATATAATGTTAGAGCAATTGCCTGAACATCACTTATGACCTGCATTCGCAGTGAGTAATGCCTGGTCGTCCTATTATCAGCTTTTGCCCTGATTTAGGTCTTTTACTATTTTTAAAACTGAATACTTTTGTTGTTTCGTTCTTGGTTTTCTCTAAGTGTCTTGTTCGATGTTTAGCTTCGTTATGAAAATATTCATATGCTTGATACAGAGTCGTTCGCGGGACGAAACGTCGCAATTTAGTGGGTACATGTGCATACTATTAGCGTTACAGCATTTTATAACAGGTTTGATGCTTTTCTTCTCATTCATGAAAATATCTTAATTTGTGGTGTGGTGTAACGCCATCTAGTGTCACGCATGTGCAAAATTCAAGGTGTTAGCCCTTCCCTTAAGCACGTGACAGACACATTCGATATTCGCTGGTACTTACACTCTGTTTCGAGCACACATCTGATCGGCATTTATTGTCGGAGGTGGCACTCAGGTCTACCACTCCTCCTCGCATAAACTTCCCTTCAACTCCTCTTTGCCATTTACCTTTCCAAGACAGCTAGTCGTCTCGGGGTAGTACTTGGCATTATTAATATGTCACACAGACTTGTAAACTTACAAATGGTCCAAACCTAACTTTGCCACGCTGTGTTTACATTAAGCGTTTCCATCTTTCTGCTTATTACCAAGTCTCTGGCCAGAGCCATTATTGTAATTATATTGTTTATCACCTGTAGGCTATAGGGCAGTGACACAACGTAGTATTATTGTATATAACTCTATGCTGGAGCCAGTAACAGGGTTAGCTGCAAGGGTCACTGGAGGAAAAAAAGAAGGGCAGTCTTACTGTAGACAACGCTGTTAGAGCGGATTTCTTAGGCCTATAAGGCGCGATTTTCGTCGGTTTTTTGGGAGTTGCTGACATTTTTAAGCAAGTGGATTCTTTTCTTTTCCGATTACAACCTAGCAGCATAAGGGATTGGAGAAAACAACATTTTTTAAGCCTATGAAATCAGCTCTCAAAGCACTGCCTTGACTACAAGTGCCGTTGTTTAACCCTCCATTTTAATCTAGTGCCCCTTGCAGTTATCTCTCTTGGAGCCAATATGACGTCACATGACGCTGCTCTATTACTCCTGTATTTGAAGTTACATTGTAACGTCACTCGACCTTTAAAGGCGCTTTTTCACCTTTTCAACTCCTAGATGCAGCACCATCGAATCTTCCAGCATATGTAAAGAAAATAGTGGTAAATTAAAAAAGCTATGTGTTACATGACAGGTATGGCATGATATGTGACAGTATTCACTTCCTAGTCTATGGTAGTAAGTTACAGCTGGGAAGGTTAACACGGAGGAACTAAAATGGCTACCCTGGTGCCCCACTGACGACACCACAGGAACAACACTTCGCAGTAGCGCCGCAAATTTTCATAGCTAAAACGAGATCACGTGACCCACATCAGCCTATTGGATGACGGAGATTCTGGAACGTGGATGCTGTGTTTAGAATATGGGCAACGTTATCGAAATGGTGAACGGGCGTCTTTAACTCGCCCTCTTGTATCTATGACCGAGGGTACACGGAGGTTTCTTACGTCGCTTTATCTTACGTCGACGTAGCTGACGTCGATGTAGTGCTTAGAGCGCTTTATGAACGTCCGTGTAACCACCTAAACCCACTTTCAAGTCGCTTCATCTCAAACCACCTAGTTACGTCGATGTAAGGAGTTGAAGTGCTTTAACAACCTACGTGTACCCACCTAAAACCCAATTTCTACGTCGCTCTAAGGACTGCTGCCTTGTGATTGGTTGAAAAGAGCGCGCGTAAACGTCACGAAACTAGGACGGCCACCTGTCACTTCGTTAAAACGAAGTCGAAAGCTAGCTAGCTGAATGGGTACTTGGGAATAAAGAGGGAATTTGCTTGATGGGGGGATTGGATAAACACGCCGCAGGAACCCCCGCTGTCGTTTTAACTCACTCCAACTACAACCTCCGTGTAACCACCTCTTTCCTAAAGCAATGTGAGTTCAAGTCGACGTAAGGTAAAGCGACGTAAGAAACCTCCATGTACCCTCGGTCTATCCCTCCTGAGACACTGTTGCGTCGTTTCTCTCCTCTCTTTCCATTGTTGACGTGCTATTTTTTATTACTTCTTCCACCGTTGCACCCTCACCAACTGTAAAACATGTGAGGTGAAAACTATGTCCGCCATATTATAGGCCTAACCAGCGCAAGGAAACAGTTTTTTCTACTTTCACTTCATGACTGTGCAATACAACTACCGGTACATCCTTTATTAAGAGAACCACCAGTTCTGCCACACTGTTGGGAAGACAAGAGGTGCGAATTCAGTCGGATAACGGACTTCTACATCACTAAATGAGTTTCACTCAGTCAACTTGGAAGGAAAAAGTTGGAGGAGAAAAGGGAAAGGCTGCAACACGTCGCATGTGATTTCTCCCCTACAATAACGTATTAATAAATACGAGCACATGGACTAACCACGTTGGACTTATTTCTAAATTTAACCTTGGTCATACCAAGAGACGCACTGGCAAGATTCGCTTCCCTACTTGGAGGTCGTAAGACCCTACTACGCTCTTCCTCTGTAAGCTCGAAGGATACATTCTAACGTTCTACTGGACATCTTACGTGAATATCCAACGACTCGGTAATATTTAAGTTATGTCCGAATATTTTTGGTAGCACAAAACTATTTAGCTCTGATAATTCAAACACCAGCACCTTACGTGCTGATATTTGGTAGCAATTACTTCACTCAGGCTAATTACGCCTGATTTTTGAAAACATTTTCATCATTCAGGCACCGCCTGTCTGATATTTAGTAGCCATTACTTCACTCAGGCTAATTACGCCTGATATTTCATGCTTATTTAATGTGAAAAAGCAGCGTACAGGATGACCAAATCCTAAGCTTGTTACTTGACAGGTTCTTTTGTTTTGATTTTAAACGACTTCTCAGAACCACGATGGAGTCCATTTTTATTTATCGTCTTCTAAAAAGCACTTGGTAGACTTGTTAAAAGCAAAAATAATTCTAAGGCAGAATTTAAATGGAGAATTACATTTAGTTTTATTGCCATATATCCCACACATACATTGATGGAGATCGTACGGTGATATTGTTGTGTTCGTCAAGTTTTCCTTGAGACGTTTAGTTGGCTGCAATCTTGCTGTCGACCCAGTTTCGGAAATAGGTGACGCGGGCATACACTCCTGGGTAACCAGCCTTAGCGCAGTCCACACCCCATGACGTCACACCCACCAAATGCCATTGGCTGCCAATCTTGCACACCAGAGGGCCACCAGAGTCACCCTGAAAACAACAAAGACACCATACGGATTAAAGAAGATATAACTAAACAGTTTATTTGTTTGTATAAGCGGAATGTTAAGACCCAGCGCATGTATTTCATTGCAGGTGTATTTCCCTAATATCGCTCAGGTGTGTGTGTGTATTATAGGCACTAAACTGTTTCTTTTTATTTGCATTAATTAATTGGACCTGTGTGATATTGTTAACGAAACTAGCTTTCATACCAACATTCTTAAAATGGCGTTACGTATATTATTCTTACCTGGCAGACACTCTTGCCACCCTGGTCGTAACCAGCGCAGATCATTCCCTGGGTAACTGGGTTGACGTATCTGTAGGCTTGAACGCAGTCTTGGTGACGTACGACGGGCACGGACACTTCTTGCAGGATATCGGGTTGGGATCCCTCTGAAATTTATTTTTAAATAATTTAAAATTCATACATCCTAAACTGTATTTTCGTTGGTCCTGAATTCTACAAAATTACTTTCAAAATTACTCAAACGAAATAACAGGGAACACTTTATAGTGTAAACGGTTCAAATAACAGATATTTTTCCTGGACGCGCGGGGGCAAATATTTCCAAGCATAGACAGATTGCTTGAGCGGGAATTGACTATTGACCTTTTGAGACCAAAGGCCGACGATCTAGACTCAATCCATACTGACACAGCCACAAAGGTAGCATTTGACACGCTCACACCATACACACACACACATGTGTATGTATACATGTATACATTACCTACCATTTTTTTTTTTATTTCCACTGGTGGGACCCTTATTGCCAGGTCTTCCACCAGGTGAATCGAATGGAACACACACAGCGTCAAATCACGTAATAACCTTTAAAATTAACCAAACTAAAAAGTGAAAAAAATGTTGATGTTGGCAATAACCGAAACACAATAAATGCAGGAATTCAATAAGTACATTAGCTTCGCTAATATGTAGTTGGGAGGTATTACAATTACCAGCTCTGTGCGTCTGTATTTGTTTAATAAAAATCCGTGACATAGGCCTGCTGCACAAAATTACCTGCAGCGTGAAATAATGAATGCAAGGCTGAATTTTAAAAAATCTTTCAAATCAGTGAAACTAAAAAATCGATGTAAGAGGTGGTTCCAGCAAATAAAAGGTGGGAGCGACGCCAGAGACGAACATAAAGAACCACACACCATTTGTAATTTGTGCTAGTACCCATGGACCTTTCTTTTTTTACTGAGTTCAAGAATTTTTTAATAGGCCCTACTACCTTACACTCTCTTTTTGAGCATTAATGAATTAACTGGGCTTGGGCACTGTATCTAGGAGAAGCATAAAGCACAGGTGCTACGAAAATTTAACAGATTTCGACAAACTGCTGATGAAAAGCCACAGTTGGTGTTGCGTAATGGTATTCTGGAACACGGCACGTTTTACTGAGTTATAAGTTAATACAGATGGGATGTTGGCGTAGAAGTTTGAGTTGTATTACTGTTTAATCTTCAACGTAGGAGAAAGAATGATTTTTGAAAGTACCAAATTATACCCTTCCATATTCTACTCAAAGAACTTCGAACGGAGATGCTTATTAACAAATTTATCATACGTTCGTGTTTTTGTTTACTCTTTTGTTGCTTTCGTTATGTTCATTTGACTGCACGTTTCGTAAATGTTTAATTATTCAACCTAAAAAATAAATCGAGATTAATAACGTACGGAAGCGAGTGTGTCCCCATCCAGTAGCGACGCACATCTGTCCTTCAAAGTTTCCTGCATCAGAATCAGCCAAGCAGACGGTGTTGACATTGTCATTGTCCAAGTTGATGGGACTGGCCAGCTTCAACAAAGCCACGTCGTTGTTGATGGAGCGGTGGTTGTAGTTCTCGTGTTTGACCACCTGGGAAACACAAAATAAAGTTTGGGGTATTTCGAGTTTGCATAGGTCACCTGTGAAAGGAAGAAACTCTTCATCTGCTGCGATAAATCATCATTTATGTATATGTAGGAATAATTGATGATAAACTAGAAGTTGCAATGCCAGATATACTGCTATAAGCTATACGTCTTGGACTTATGCAAAAAAAACACTCAGACTTAAGCAAAAAGTTAGTTTTAGAGTAAAAAAAAGTAAACTGTTGTTTTTTCTGCCAGCTTCTACAGTTTGTTCCACATTATGTTTTCAGAAAACGGACTGGATGACGACTCGTTTCCTTGCACTAAGAGTGCAAAAACAAGTGGATATCACATGTGTACACTCAACAAAGTTACTATTAGAGTTTACGAATGGGATGTTTACGAATTTTTTGCACTCGCAGCGGAAGAAAACGTTGCGTCATACAATCAGTTTTCTGAAAGCATAATGTGGAACAAAGTATACCAAGGGTATTTTTCTGGTTTTTTTTTTTTTTTTTGGAGTTTATAGGGGCCCCCAGATTAACAGAAAGGTGGGGGTGGGAGGCACACTCGGGGAAAAAAAGAGTAAGGAGCAAGCACAAGCCCCCTTGTTGGCGTCGTATAAAGGGCATTATGAGGCAGTAAGTCCTTAGGCTACAGCAAAAATATGCTTTTTTTGGGGGGAGGGGGGGGGGCTTTTCGAATCGGTTTTTGTACAGAATTGAGATAAAAAAAAAACAATGTTATTTTTGGATGTTTGTAGCTTTTCTGGCAAACTTGAGCGGAATTTGTTCCTGAAAACATTAATGATGTGGAAGAAACTTTAGAATGGTCAAAAATAGCGAAACACAACAGAGATTTTCATGGCAAGTTGTTTTGTGAACTGAAGAATCGAGCCGTCGTACAAAGCCGGGCCTTGAATGTTTAGTAAAATAAACATAGCTTTGCAGTGCCACTGGAACATTGCTTAATAAATCTTGTGTTTTTCGTTCAACTCATCATTGAATCGCAAGTTGGTCTGTTCTGTGTACAGATGTCCCGTGATAATAGTCGAAGAGCTTTGAGAACAGGTTGATTATTTTATGACAGAAGATTACATCTTTATGTCTTGGTCATATGACTAGTTTAAACGATTTTTCCCTTCTAGCACTTCGTGAATGAATGATAAGCAGTTTTACAAACGTTACCTTGACAACGTTGAAGTCGATTTCAGTTCCTTCATTGACGCTGCTCTGGTGCTCGCCGATTCTGACGACGTAGTTGGATGGGTTGGGGTTACTAAACAAAATGGAAACGGATAACATGTTGAAAATGGCCCGTAAACCAAGAGACTCGAAAATGCAGTTCAGGAAATTTTTAAGGCACACGCTATTGTGTTGCCACCAAGACGTAGAGACAACGTTAACGTCAGTCCTATACAAATAAAGTACATGTAAACATGGCAACCACTATAGACACTTGTGTCTTTTCACAGCCACCTACAGTAAAGGCCGGATCAGATCAAGACAAATCAGGCAAGTAAAATCAACCATTGACATAGAAGGAAGCGAAAGTTTGCTAGGTGCTGTCATCTCTACACCAAGCGGTGAAATTTCAAACTAACCGACCAGGGTTCCAAATTCTGTCAACAGATGGCGCCACTTGGCAAACTTGCCGCGTCGTTATTTAATTCGCCGTTTTGCGGAGCATTGTTGGAGGCAAAGATGATACGGCCTTTACTATAGGTGGCTGTGGTCTTTTACAGCTAAGGTGATTTGGCTGTTTGCTGGCATCAAAGGAAAAAATATGCGACAGAAAAGGCTGAAACATCGTTTGAGCAAGAGACTTTGGTCGTCTGCAAACATTAGTGACACGGCTTAACGTTTTCTGGTTCATTTAACCTTTCTACTTGGACTAACTTGACGAAAGACCTTGGCTTTTGAAATCACCACTTCAAACGGCAGAAAAGCTTGAGGCAGTTTTTAACAAGTTTTGTTTTGGGGAGAAATTGACTTACTCATGAACGCAATGGGCAGCGGTCAAGACCCATTCCCTGTTGATGACCGATCCTCCGCAAATGTGTCTGGCAGCACCTGTCCAGCTCTTGACACGAAGAGAAATCTGCCAGGGCCAGGCACCCTTCTGCGCATTCTGACCACCCACAATCCTCCAAACGTCAGACTCGGACAAGCTCCTCGAGCTCGTACCACATTCTGAAAACAGATGTGAAAGGTATTAGGAATACAGCGGTTTGGTAATTAAAGCGCAGTTTTGGATTTTTATTTAACCAATAATTGCAAATATTTAGCGTATAAGACTAGAATGATTGAAACTAACCGCTTCTATATGCACAAAAGTAGGTAAACAAAAGCTTGGTTCTTCCCCAACTTCATATTACCAATTGAATTTCGGAAACTATATGCAAGCAAGAATTAGAAGAGGGGCCGGGGTAACCAGCCAACTGTTAGTCTGAGATAATAAGATCAAAATTAAAAGCGGAATAATCGGTAATTGAGGATTTAAATGCAGGAAAATAAAAATAAAACTGAGCTGAAACTTCAAAAGTCAAACGTGGTTCATACCTAAAAGATAGACTCTGCGAAGTATTCAACTTAGAAAGGACAACTTGTAGTACAGCTAAACATATTTTGGCTGTGTTTTCATCCATAGTTATAAATCCCAATACATATGAATAATTGACTTTTGGCTCTTCTAAGAGGAAAATTGTTTAAAAGTAAATTCGAAAACGAAAAAACGAAATTTTCAAAGAAGACACCTCAAGGAAAATATTCACATCTGAAATATTGAAATGGTAATTTATTTAGCTGTTCAGTTTAATTAAAGTTAGAACTGTGGCGAACTCTGCGAGAAATTGCATCCAAACTAGGAATATATGGAATTCCATAGTGAATCGCTTTAGTCTTAGTTCTTCAGTTACATAAGGCATTACTCAGCAACTTTTATTTTTTATTTTATCTGAGTCTTCTCTTAGTGCATGGCCATGCCGCATGAACGATAGCCATCGAAAACGGATGCATACACCATTTTATGCAATATTGAGAACGAATTGTATGATAATATTTCGATGTGGAGTCGAATTGCGGGGGAAAAGTTGAGAAGTAATCAACCTTTTGATAGGTAATCGATCCACCCGTAAAGTAACACAAAAACAAATTTTTTCGGCCGCTACTTTTTACGATTGGCGGACATTCTAACGCTCCCGGAATTTTTAAGAATCCAAACAGGCAATTTGTTCACTGTGTTTGTCAGTTTGGCAATTCAAAAATATAGTTGCACTCAGGGTCGCCCAGAGGTCATAATGGGACCTATATGGCTCCACATTTTCTGTGTAGCCCCTTCACACCTTCCTGGAGGCTAAGTACATTAGGGACCGTGGACAATGTGAGGGCCCTTTTTTGTGGCTTTTTGTTCCCTTTTGTGGTTTCTGCATTCATATCAGTGAACGGGGACGCTGAGCATACACAGGGTCCTAAGGTACGCTGGCCCCGTCATGAAGCTAGGCCCTTTCTGCAATTTAGCACAAGGAATACCCGTTTTGCTGATTTATTTCTTAGGGCCTGTCCTGATAGGCTGGCGGGTCCTTGTAGCACGGTCCCAGGGACTTGTGCCTCCTCTGCCTCCTCTGATCGGCCCTGGTTGCACTTACATTGTTTTCGTATCGTTATATCGGTACAACACTTCGTGAAGAGCAGTTTATTTAGTAAAGCAATGTTGCTGTTGTGGACCTATTCACCCTGATTCAGTAGAGACTATAGAGTAGCATACAATTAATTTCTTTAAAAAAACATTCACCGATGGGTAAAACATTAAATAAAAAAACGTGGTTAAAGAACGATAGCTATTGAAAACGGATGCAACACCATTTTATGCAATATTGAGAACGAATTCTATGATAATATTTCGATGTGGAGTCGAATTTGCAGGGGAAAAGTTGAAAAGTAATCAACCTTCTGATAGGTAACCGATCCCCCCGTAAAGTAACACAACGAATTTTTTCGGCCTCTATTTTTTACGATCGGCACACATTCTAACGCCCCCGGAATTTTGAACTGTCAGAATTTTTGTTAATATACTCCGTTTGTATGTTAAATTATTATTTGCTTAGCGCTAACTCGAAAAGTATTTTGACAAGTTTTTTTTTTTTTTTCTAAATTAATTTCTTTGAGCCTTAAGTCTGCCGAAGCAATTTAATGCTCGTGTGGCTGAACCAGCTCAATTTTAAACATTACCAGACTTTTTGTGAAGAAGAAACATCTGGTAAGAGGAGGAGTCAACCCGTGGATTTGAACTAGGAAACCTCCGATCATCGTAAGCGCCCGAAAGATAGTCCAGAATTGGCCAGACTAGTTCCCATGGCCGCTGAAGGAGCATGTAGCCTCTCAAGCTACCCTGGCCAGCAGTCCTGGCGGGGACTTTGCCAAGGTACCCTTTCAAAGGGTTCGAACAGATCTGCAAACCTCCAGCAACCGGGATGAGCTTTCTCATCGCTCAGCCACGATGACGACTCTCAACTACAATCCCAACTCAAAAAATGTCCACAATTCTTACCTTTAGCCTGTGCCTCGAAGGCAAACAGGAGAGTCGTGAGGACTACGAGAAGTTTGACCATGTTGAAGCTGCTTTGAGGTGTGTTCGCTCCACGTTTCAGAACGAAGATGTTTCATCTTTTATACCAAATTCTTATCTAATCTGAGGGTTGTAAAGACGTGAAAAAGTGACGGGTGAAGTTAAAAAAATGAGGTATTCCTTCGTTGTTAAGAAAAATGAATGGTGAACATATTTGAATTTCTCAGGTCGTTTGTAGGAGATGAAGAAATTGCCAGGGTGACAACGTTAGAATGTTGCCTTTTGTAAATGAGTTTATTGCATCAGTTTAAAAGGCTTGTTTGACCGTATTGAATTACTGTGAATAGGACTTTCAGTCAATTCATTTTTTTTTTTTTTTTGGTTTCTGTTGAAACAGAAGTCTTACGTCCCCGCTCTTTCCGTTGCAAAATAAGGTGGCCGCCGCAAATAGTTATGCACAGACAAACAAACAAGTATCGGTCTGTACAGAGTGATTTGATGAAGTATAATATTAGCAATTCTTCCTATTCTTGGCCCATTTTAAACTCCTAAACACGAAAAAAGAATGACTGGCATCCGTTGCTTGGACGATTTTACACGTTGTTGACATTTAGAACACTTTGTTCAATTTTCCTCTCAATGGATAGCGCTGAACGTCGGCCGTTCTTTTGCGACGTAAATAATTATTTCGATTTAATAATTATTTCTGCTCGCAACACTGCTAGGGGGCCGTAAAAGGGTTTTGTAGCGAGCGTCAACCACTACCGGTCATCTGCCCGACGAAGAACTTGAGAACTGCATCATAGTTTTTCGAGGACGCTAATCGAAAAACAACGACTGCATGAACAATAACAATGTAACTATAAACGAAGCGGAAACACCTACAACAATCGCTCTAAACTTGACTATTATTGCGATGCACGACGTTTTACGACCTTGTAAACTGTGTCTGGTCGCGTGGAATGTAGCATTGTCGGCGTCCTATATTGGGTTTGACCTTTGGAATTTTGTTATTGAGCTAAAACAAAACCTAATCTATTTCAGCTAAAAGAGCACAACTTTAAACAAAACGACGATATATTGTTAATACCGAGAGGTCTCGAAATTGGCAACCTGATAGGACGGAAACGCTTCTTTATTTTGCAGAATCGACTCCCGGAGCGAAGTTGAATAGTTTTAAAGTGAACGGAAACAATCGCTGTAAGCTCAAGCATTGATACCTCGGAAACTTGCAATAATTTTGTGATGCGCGGTACCGAGGTGATTTGTTTCAAAGTTGGCGAGAATAATCACCGTGATTATCTTACAGCAGTGATAGGATTTTTCAGCACTGAGTCAAACACAGGTATGTGAGGGGAAGGGGGAGGCAAGAAAGTCCCGTTAACACTTCCATAAGACGAAATATTATCAGTGCAGGGTCACTCCAGGTGGCATTGTGGAAGAATAAATTAAGGATTAGTCAAGCACTTAAATACTGCAAACTCGGTTTAGTTTCCTGAGGAGACCAAACAACGGGAGCGGCTAAGACCGGGAAATTCAATCCACCGTCCAGCATGCATGGGTCCAGATAGTCTACTTTATTAATACCGTAAGCACTTGAGGACTGCTTGTACGGTTTTTATTTGAAGCCTTGACCTTAAGTCGCACGCTTCATTACAACAAGGGTTTTGTCGTGCACGTTAACTGCTTCCGGTCGTCTGCCCGACGAAGCCCTAAGGCCCTATGTCAAATTGAATTTGTTTATTAAGGCCTTGATCTTTAGTCATGCGCCTCAGTAGAACAACAACTAATATTATTGCTCAACGAATTACACAACACATTATGTCAACATCATCGCAACAATGTAACTTTAAACGAAGCGAACAACAATTACAACAACAATTGCGGTGTACGATGGTTATCATTGGGACCTTCCAAATATGGAATGTGGCATTGTCGGCGGGCTACAGGTTTTGACTTTTGGACTTTTATTGTTGAGCATTTGGTTGTAAATTCGGTGGGGTGGGTGACCGCCTGGGAATCTGGCTGTTGCAGGCATAGGGCCTTTGGGCTTCGGGCAGATGACCAGGAGTGGTTAACGTTCGTTAAACCATTTGAACCCTTAGTAAATTCGGTTGTGAATCATTTTAGGGCTGCGTCGAGCAGATGAGTGGGTGCGGTTAACGCTTGCTGAAACCCTTTGACCCTTTTTGTGAATCACTTTATGTAGGGCTATGGGGTTTTATAAGGTGTAACTGAATTCAGTGGATGTTTTGTGGATGTTGCTAGGTTAAGTTAAGTTCAGTTCTGTTTGTTTGCTTCTTGTAGGTGTATCACAGTGCATGGCTTCGGGCCAGTATACTCTTCAAGAAACTGTTAACTGTGTATGTAACCTGGGGCCGTAGTCTCGACTTGATCGTTTTCAAATCGCATGCGGTTTTATCAAAAGTCACGTGCAATAGAATGGAAGCGCCATGATTTTGACGCTCTTTGTGGTAAAACCGCATGCGATTTGAAAAGCGCAACTCGAATAGGCCCCCTGTAACGAATCATTGTTTCGGCTAAAAGTGAACAACTATAAACAAAACGTAGCGGAGTTGAATTGCTTTTAAGTGGGCAGAAACAATCACTGTAAGCGCAAGCATCGTTACCTGGGTAACTAGTAACAATTTTGTGGTGCGCGGTATCGAGGTGATTTGTTTCAAACGATGGCGAAAATAATCACAGTGACTATCTTACAGCAGTGATAGGAGTTTTCACCATTGAGGCAAACGTACAGTACGTGTGCGAGGGGAAGTGGCGAAGGTGGAGGTTGGGGGGGGGTTCCATCAGACGAAATATTTAATTATTCATGTCAGTGCACAGAGGTCGAGGCAGGGCCACACCAGATCCCTTTGTGGAAGTGTAAAAATTAAAGGATTAGTCACACAGTTGCACATTGCAAACGCGAATTAGTTTTCTAGGAGACTTTATAAATAAGTGTGAAGAATGTCAGTCCTGTGATTAGCCCAGCAAACTCTTCTAGCAAGCAGCACCGTTGAAACAAGCTAGTAATGAATAGGAAATTCTGTTACTTCAAGCCAACGCCGACTGGAGTAGAAATTGTGTGTTTCACCGCCAGGCTCAAAAAAGCTAGTTCACGTATACGTACGTTTTTGGAAGTTAACGCCAATCAGCTTTTCTTTGGCAAAATAAGATTGTGGCCACGTTGAATCAACTGGCCTGGAGCCTGGAAACGAAACCAGCAGCTTCTCTCCCTGACGACCTTGTGATATGTGATGGGAGGTGAACGAGAGTTACAACATGGTCACTCCCACACAGAAGACGGACGTGTATGCATTGGTAAATGCCTGATGAATCGTTATGTGCTATCATCTGCATTGGGTTTTCAGGCTAAAAAGAATCAAAAGTCACGTTTCGTGCAACGGTAATGTCCTATAACTTGGTGATGGCAGTTTAAAGTGGCACTACCACCGATTGAACAGCGAACGAAAATACCATGGCGCCATCTAGCGGTAGTGATGTTGTTAACCTTTATAGCTTACACGGAGGTGCACGAGGACGTACCATATTTTCACTCAATAATTAAGTAGGTCGTGGCTTTGTTTGTTTCGTTAAACGAAATGGTGGTATGCATTCGTTCGCTTGATGCAAGCAAGTGCTAGAAACTATCAGGGCACGTTTATGCAACCACTCGCTTTTGCATTCTCGCAGCTAGAAGCTAGAAATCACCTCAAATTCCAACATGGCGGCGGTTTTATGACTGCCGCTTCGCAACGAAAACAGCAAATACCGTGAGTCCAGAAGCGTTTGGAAAAATTGTTTCGTCATGAGGAATTCTTTGTATTATTGGCACGGATTATAAAACTGCAAGTATTTGCTCAAACGATGTCGGATTTAGCTAATCCATTTAGCGTTGTTACCATGGCAATGTCACCTTTGCCATCGCGATTGAGTTCTAGCTGCGAGAATGCAAATGCAAGTCGCTGCGTAAACGCGCCCTAAGAGAGCCCTACATGTTGCTAGATTCTGCAAACTTTCAATCGGTGAAAGTGCCATTTTAAGCTAGGAAAGTACGATTCGAAATACGAGCGAGTTGGACTTCTACTTCTAACACTAGAGGAAAACCATTTAAAAACCACTAATCGCAGTGCAACAAACTGACCATTTTAACTCTTTTCAACACCTCTGTGCACCCTAAAACGGAGTTTCGGTGATTTTAGAAGGCAGTTGGAGACTTTTGGAATTAATCAAAAAATTAATCAGCATATCAAAACACGGAAAAATAGTAATAAAGTGTACAGATCCCTAAAAAAAGTTCTACAATTTTTCTTGAAGGAGGCTCCCTGATTTGTAGTTGCAATCCTTCCCTTGTAAGTGTTTCGGAATTTAAAATGTACATACATGTTCAAACCGATAAAAAGCCTTGCCAGTGTAAGTCTTGTGGTACTTCGTTGTCTCTACTTGACGATCTAAAGTATCATTAAAATATTCATATATCAGGAAATTCGTACAAATGTGATTTACGTGCAGCCTCGCTTAAACACCGTGGCAGTTTGAAAGTTCATAAATGTGTACACACAGCAGAAAAAAATATCTATAAACGTACTAATTGTGGGAGTTTGTTTGAATGTCTTGATATTTTAAAGAAATACTCGAGTACAAACTACGACTACTAAAAAAAAACAACGTATAAATAAATGCAATGCGCCTGGAAAGTGATTTAAGCGGTGGGCAAACTTCACTGGTCGTGTGTGTCGACGTGCAGGAGTGTAAATTAGTAAAGTTTTTGTTGATATTTCATGGTATTCAGTGTAGCTATAGAGCAGCGTCAAGTGACGTCATATTGGCTACGAGACACCATTTGGAGGTAATAGCTACAAGGTGCACTAGATTAAAATGTAACGGAAAACAACGGCACTTCTAGTCAAGACAGTGCTTTGAGAGCGGATTTCTTAGGCTTAAAAGAACGTTGTTTTCTCCAACAACAAAAATCGCGCGTCATAGGCTTAAGAAATCCCGTCTAATAGCATTGGCTTCAATAAGACGATCTTCCTTTCTCCCTCCAGTGCGCCTTGCAGCTAACCCAGTTACTGGCTCCACCATAGAGTTATACACAATAATACTACGTCGTGTCACTGCCCTATTCGCAGGTTGCGTTCAGTGTTTTTGCTTTATATTTTTTTCATATTTCCGTCGTGCTCAGTGCCCACTTACCAGCCAGACGACTACTTTAAGTATGATAAATAAATAAATAAGCCTAGAGCATGTAAGTAAATATGAAGTTGGTTATTGTTGTAGGTGTTCTTCCCTTATTCATCCAGAGAGAGAGTAAACCAAACCTCACACGCTTGTCTCTCTCATGTATTTTCTGTGAAATGTTGGAACACAATTATAAGTGAGAACAATATCGTACAAAAACCAAGAAAAGTAAGGAAACCTTAAATGTTTTGTACATGTAAAAAAGTGATATCAGAACCAAAATGGTTGCCACCAAGTATCGTACGAATTGCGATCATTCAAGATGTCAAGGTGTTAAGTTAAGGTTGATGATAAGCGTTGGAACGAGGAACTTGGTGGCCCACTTTTTGCTGCGACATCGTTACTTTATTTGCCGAAAAGTTGGTGGGTTCGTTTATCCGTTTGGACGTTTGTACATCACGTATTTCGGCTGTTATAGTTTTTGTAGTTGTAAACTTGTTGACAAAAAAGTAAAACTGCACCGTGTCACGATTTTCTAATATAAATTTTACAATTGTGATAGAGAGTAGTTCTATAAAATGCAACTAATACTACAAACACAAATAACAGGTGACGCATCTCATTCTAGGTTAAACTACCACAAGAAGAGAAGATATTTTGTAAACAAAATCTAAAAATGTGTGTGTAGGCCCTGTTTTGTTAAATTTTTCCTGAGAATTAATTTTGCTATCGGTTTTTAATAATACTTAATACTTTTCTACTGTTTAAAATTATTTTTAAAACTTTTGCACCCGTAAGTAACCCTCAAAAGAGCAACGTATGCGCTGAGAAAAAAAATGTCTAAATTCTTGCCTGTGGCAGCGCCAACTTGCGGCACGAAATCATTCTAAAAGTGGAATATTTTATTTTTGTATGAAAATAATAATAATAATAATAAGTTTAATATTTTTTAAATTAATATTAATATTAAGTTAATTTAATTTAATTTAAATTTAAATTTAAATTTAATTTTAATTTTAATTTTAATTTAAATTTAATTTTAATTTAATTTAATATTAATAATAGGTAAAGGGAAGTACAGGAAGGGATCAGTTGATTCACTAAAACCTGTCCCAAAGTAAAAGTTATAGAAAGGGTTGAAAGGGTTTAACGAGCGTTAACCACTCCTGGTCATCTGCCCGAAGCCCTAAGGCCCTAAAAGTTATAGCCATACTTTTGCAACAAATGGTCCGCTGATAAGTATAGGATATCAACCGGCTTTCGAGGGATGAGATGTAACAATCCGAGGGTGCGCAGCGCCCGAGTATTGTTACATCTCAGCCCGAGAACGCTGGGTGATATCCTATTTATCTACCGATTTCAACATTTCAGCCCGTTCCGCACGAGCACAACAAAGAACGAATCGTGCTGACGTTCTTTTGCTCAGAAAGCTCGACAATGGGACTGAGCGGGCAACATTGTTTACGCACACGTTATTGTTAATAGCATTGTTCTGTGCTCGTGTTTATTGATTGTAACTCGATTCCGAAGCTCCCCCATCACCGTTTATACCGCGGAAACTCAACGACGAATCGCCCCTTCAGACAACTTCTCTTAAAAATCTTTTAAGGTGAAGTTGTTTGAAGGGGGTGATCGGCGTTGAGTTTCCGTGGTATGAACGGTGATGGGGTACTTCGGAATCGAGCAACAATACAGAAATAAAAGTAGAGAACCTTTGTTGGCTAACTGGGTTATTCGTCGTTGTGCGATGACTGATGCGGTAAGACAATAAACGTTTAATTACAGGACGAAGAGCCAAATGGGCTTCATCAGCGATAAATAAACATCAATTAACGTTTAGTTACGTGTATATGTGTGTGATAAATAGGTGTATATTTGAAAGCTTTGTACATAATAAATAAATTAAAAATAATCAAAAATACGACAGACGGTTGTCTCAGCATGGCTAGTATTAGGCTTCTCTGGGAGACAACCTTCATCGGGTATCCACCAACTATCCACCAACTAATTTTTTTTTAGTTTTTAAGCAGAATTGGTTAATATTTAAAAGTAGAATTCGTGTAGAGTTTACAAGTGTTGAATGGCTATGGTGTTGTTGTCTTCGGTTAGATATTTTATGATTTTGTTGTGTTTTGTTAACGTATGTCAAATATAAACCAATTAACGTAAAAAGTGTAGGAATAACAAAGAAATATGACATATGTTAGTGTTGGCATGGGTTGCATTAGGCTGCTCTGGAAGGCAACCTTCATCTGGTAGGGTGAGAGCTATATTAACAACAAGAAATATTAATCAACAAGCATTAATAAGCATAAAATTTGCTTGTGTCATTGCATTCGAGCTTGATTTCGAAATACCCCTTCAGACAACAACGAAACTATTACTTCGATAAATCTTCGTTGTGAAGAGGGATTCTCATCCCCGGTGGTATGAGAGATCTCGTCTCTCGATTTGTATACTCCATAGTTAGAGCGTTCCAAACACTATTGTTACAAGAGACCATTATAGCCATTGTTAACGGAGGGATGAGATGATGAAATCGGTAGAAAGTGGTTTTTGGCCAACCTTTTCTTTGATAGATTCTAAGGACTGAAAGATCGTCCGAGGCCGTAGGCCGAGGATGTTTCTTTCAGTCCGAGGAATCAGTCAAAGAAAAAGTGGGCCAAAAACCACTTATCAGCGGACCATTGCGGCAATAGTACGGCTATAAGTTTCTTATGACAATACTTTTCGTTCAACATGTAGCCTAGCACTTTCAGATCTGCTCCAATTCTCCAGTTCACGGCGGTTTTATAACAATGTGTCATCTCAAGAGATGCATGTTGGCGCTGCGTGCGTGTTTATTGTTGTCTGCTTGTTCATTGTTGTGAACTCGAAACTGCGTTTACCACAATGCCATCCAAGTTTTGCCCAATAGATCTGGGAATCTTTTTCTCTGACGAGAACAATGAATAGCTTAGCCAGGTAAGCCTGTGTGACGAAGACGCTAACGAAGTCCTGCCTCAAGTAAGTGACAGATTTATGCAACTGACTTCTGATGAACCGCGTCAGCTTCAAAATTCAAGGCAGTGTGCTAATTCGAAACGTTCACCATCAAAACGTGGGCAAATGAACGTGGGCCGTTCTGTTCCTACTGGATTACAAGTCCCAGAGAATATTTCGTTAACTGGACCGACTCTTTTAAATTAAAAAAAAGTATGAGCTGTAAAATAAAAGTGTTTCTTTTTTAGTCAATCCTGTTAGTAAAACGCTGTTGCATGTGTTTCAGGTAAAGCGTTTAAAAAAATTTTTTTAGGTGTGTCGAAAAGTGTTTATTTTAAAACACTTGTTTGAACCGGGTAGTAAACATTTAAAAGTGGGCAGGATAAGTGGGCTGATCCTGCCCACTTACCGGCCCACATTTGAAGAATGCGTTAGCAACATAGAAAGCATTGTTGCAACTGGGCTGATACGGGATTTAGCAGCCGACTTTACAACAATGAAAAAGGAAAAAGTATGGTCATAAATATTAATGTGGCTAAAGATAACGTGGATAAAAGCTGTATGCAACGATTTTTAATTGTTTTTTTTTTACATTAGCATATTCTTTAAAAAGATTATTGCATAATTAATGCAACACAGAACTTTAAAATGACTGAATTTCTTTTTTAACACTGTGGGCGGGGTTAGTTTGAACTCAATTTCGTCAAAATTTCCATAATCTGACTTAGCCTGCCCTTCCAACCATAGTCAGACTTACGCTCACTCACCGACCTAAACAGCTTAAAATCATGCACAACTACATATCTTCCAATAGCTGTATACCAGGTCCAAATATATTTCTGGCTGCGTGTGTGATGTTAAGATTTTGGAGTGCTGAGTCCAGCTTTCAGCAGCAACCTCAGCAATCTTGTTTTGAGTAACTCTAAAATGGAGTGAGATTAAAGTGCGAGTTGCAACTATGGTATTTCAGAATGGAACTAGTAGACGTACAGGTACACTGCTCTGTATTGGCTTTCCTGTATGACTCCAGCTTTACAACGGTAGTTCCAACACACGTAAATGTTGCAAACATTTCCTGTTTTTTTTTGCCCACGTATGAGACGGTTTTGATACATTCATTCAAACATATGTAAATGTTGCAAAAGCTATTCACGCGCAGGATGCACGAAAATAGAGAGAGAGAGTGCCCTTTTAATGAATGGCCGAACAAAGGTCTACCATTGCTACCGTACAAACAATGTAAAACAAAAACACGAAATTGGGCACACATGTACACTTGAGGAACTCGGATATTTGAAATTTTGAATTTTCGAAGGAATCTTTTTTTTTTTTGGTTACAATACTGTTGGGGGATAAATAAAGTTGTTTGTGCCTTTTTTCAAACCCTGAAGATTGATAAGAAATGTTTTAGCGCATCTGAAATTCTGGAAAAAAAAACTTCTGTGTACCCCACGGCAATTTAAATTTTCCTGTTAAGCTTTCTGATCACGTTGGGAAGCTAACAGAAAACCTTTGTGTGTTTCGTGAGAAAGTGAGTAAGCACAAGAAACAATTGTAAACAATATTTCAAAATCGTTTATTTGAGCGAAACATTCACCAAAGTCACTTCGGTTGAAAACTTAATTCCAAGAGCTGTGTATTAAAACAAGTCAATAACTGGGTCAGTCAGTCTGTTAAAACACTTGCGTCATCATTGTAATCGTAGTCAGTCTGAGGACACGTCATCATTTCTTGTGCCTCCTTGTTCTTTTTTAGTGAACGCGACTTCTAATCCAGTTGTAGAAAGTGCTGACACGAGCAAAGACTCCTGGGTAACCATAATCGGCACAACCCACACCCCATGACGTCACACCGACAAGAGTAGGAGTACCTCCCATGTTGCACACCAGAGGGCCGCCAGAATCACCCTGAAGGAAAAAGAAAGTAGATAATTAAAACGTTTGCCTACTAAAACGAGGGTGGCGTTTCGCTAGCAGACTAGATTAAAGGACTTAATTATTAAAGATGCCTATTCACCAAATGACAGGCTCCAGCATCTAGCGCCGTCTACCATTATTTAGTTCTATGTACCACATTGATTTCAACAAGCGAAGGAATGCGCAAAGAAATTTCTTTTTACGCAACAAACAAGCCACTTGCCTCCTTAATTATTGAGTATAAAGTTGGTTCGTCCACGTGCACCAGGAAGCAAACTGTCGAGGTTAATGATATCACTGTCACTTGATGGCGCCTATCTAGCGGTTTAAAATCTGAGTTTCAAAACGGTCGACAGGTGGAAAAAACTGCCCGTGTTCGTCGTTAGGCATAACTGTACCGTTTGCTCCCTGGTGCACGTGGACGCGCCAACTTTACACTCAAGAATTAAGGAAGCACGTGGCTGCTTTTTATTTCATAAAAAGAAATTTATTTGTGTGTTCCTTCGCTTGTTGAAAGGAAGGGGTAGCCCAAAAACTAGATAGCGGGGCTATAGATGCTGTAGCGTGTCATTTGGTGGCAATCCCCCTTTAAGATCAGGATCTCGAGCGAGTTCACTTAAATTCTTTTTACCTGACAAACTCCTTGACCACCACGCATAATACCAGCACAGATCATAGCGTTTGACACTTGGTTCACTTG
>JAHWFP010078501.1:0-30008 GCA_023313725.1 Lithobius niger
GTGTTGTGGTTGGAGAGCCCTTGTAATTCCACAAGCAGCACCGCAAACTGCTTGTTTCCAGCCATTACGGTTTCCGAGATATGACAATTTAAGCATCGGGGGTGGGGGGCGGGGGGTTGCACGATACGATAATCGACAAAAAAATTTATCGCGATATTATCGATTATCGTGCCACCCCTAATTTTGATATTCAGCTATTGCCCTTTCGCTGGGCATAATTCATAACGTACACCAACAAATTAAAGGTACATTCCTCCAAGTTGGCTTTTTTGAATGGCTCAGCTTTGCAACAGTACCTCAGAAGCATGTAATTGTTGCAAGGCATTGTTTTCCTATTTTTTTGCCTTCATGGGTAAACGGTTTTGCTACAATCTGAATCGCTCTAACCTATGTAAATGTTGCAAAAGCTATTTCGCGCAGGGTGCTTGAATATAGTGAGTAGGTATGTCCTTTTAACAAAAATTAGTTTTAGATCACACAGCTGTATGACAGTGGCACCATTAAAGAACGTCGTCAAAGTATACTGAATGAGCCATGTGTATATGTTAGGAAATTGAAACTTAACCAGGTTAGCTATTGATGTCCGTCATAATGGATGCTGGCGCGTTGCTTGCATTGTGGGCGTGCACGCGTTTCTTTCTTTTTCTTTTTTTTACTTTGTGCGCTGTGATTAAAATGCTTACCAAACGGTCTTAACATTGCAATTTCTTTTCTGGTTCTTAATGCTGTGAAAGCATCTGTAACTATTTATTGTGGCCAAAAATTATATTTTTAAAAATGATTTATGATTTTAAGTATATTTGTAACTTGTCTCCATTGATTATAACGAATGCTACAGCTGAAAGCATGTTTAACCTTCCTTTAGAAATCGTATAGCAGTGTATGATATTACGCTTGTTCTTGCGTACATGGGTCCTGTTAAAGGGCAATTACATCAATTTTGATATACATGTTTGACTTTTGGATCACTTACACAATAACTAAACACAAGAATTGCGGTAAGAATACGTTACGTACGTCCGATATAACAGTTTAATTACTGCATCACAAAAACATGACACGGACATTGTTTTACTGGAACGCGCAGAAATTAATGCCAACAGACGGATCTCTTCGATGCCGATTGAGATAGCTGTATTGACTGTGAGGAGTTCAAGCATCTGACAGCCTTAGCTGGCCACTACACTGCCGGCCAGCTAAGGCCGCCAGACGCTTGAGCTCCTCATAGTCAATACAGCTATCTCAATCGGCTGCCAGTCGAAATCAAAAAGTGACATCTGTCGGCATTAATTTCTGAGCATTCCAGCAAAACAATGGCAATCTCCGTCTCGTGTTTTGGTGATGCAGTAATTAAATTGTTATATCGGACGTAAGTAACGTATTCTTACCGCAATTCTTGTGTTTAGTTATTGTGGAAGTGATCCAAAGTAAAACACGCATGTCAAAATGGATGTAATTGCCCTTTAACACTACGATGGCTTATAAGAAGACAACCCAACTACTCTCCGTTGGGCTTCTCGTTGCACTAGAATAACCTAAAATGATCAGCAGAACAACTCTTTCCCATACCGTTTTTGGGGCAAAGGGTTATTTTGGCCCTCATAAATTATCAAAACTTGCTCTCTTTGGTGTTAATTACCGCCTTTGCTTGTTTCCCCCGCATAGGTGGAGTAGCCTTTACACAAGTCATGTTGCTTTGCCTTATGCAGTCGGGAAGCAATCGCGAAGGAGCTTCTGTTCTTCTGATGTTCCCGTGCAATATTTATTACCTCGGGAATTCTTGATTTTACGTATCAAAATAAGAATCGGATGCCACAAACATATGCATTCTTTTAAAGGGCAATTACACCCATTTTGACATGCGTGTTTGACTTTTGGATCACTTACACAATAACTAAACACAAGAATTGCGGTAAGAATACGTTACGTACGTCCGATATAACAATTTAATTACTGTATCACCAAAACACGACACGGAGATCGCCATTGTTTTGCTGGAACGCTCAGAAATTAATTCCGATAGATGGATCGCTTCGATTTCGACTCGCAGCCGATTGAGATAGCTGTATTGACTGTGAGGAGCTCAAGCGTCTGACGGTCTTAGCTGGCCGGCAGTGTAGTGACCAGCTTAGGCCGTCAGACGCTTGAGCTCCTCACAGTCAATACAGTTATCTCAATCGGCTGCAAGTCGAAATCGAAGAGATCCATCTGTCGGCATTAATTTCTGAGAGTTCCAGCAAAACAGTGGAGATCTCCGTGTCGTGTTTTGGTGATGCAGTAATTAAATTGTTATATCGGACGTATAGGTAACGTATTCTTACCGCAATTCTTGTGTTTCGTTATTGTGTAAGTGATCCAAAAGTTAAACATGCATGTCAAAATGTATGTAATTGCTCTTTAAGAATGTGAATTGTGTATGTATTGTTAGAATTTTTAAAATATGTACTGCCATTTGACAATACTGCTGTCATTTCTATTGCCATGTTGCAATAAAGTGAACAAATAAAAAACTTAAAATTGCGTCATTCGTCAAACTGCAAATCCACAGGGCTTGTTTTTTGGAAAAATAAAGGTAAGTTTATCAGTTGACTGACTTGATTATCACCTGCAGCTAGTCATATTTGCAAAGATATATTCCAAGTGAAAGGGACATAGCCTAAATCCTTCCAGTATGTCGTGCGACCCGTTGAGAATAGCGTTTGCAACATTTACGCAGGTTAGAGTTAATGTCTCAACATCACCTCGCACGAAAGAAAAACGAGAAAATGAATGTGTTGGCAACGTTTGAACTAATGGCGCAAAACCCGCATCATACAGAAAAAGCCAATGTGGATGCATGTACCTTTAAGTTCCACAACGCAGGACTCTTAGCACTTAGTTCATTCCGTAATGGGACGATCCCGCCTGACTCCGTCTTGCGGTCTGTTATGCCATCTCATCGGAAAGGCGTGGACATTGATTGAACATTGCTGCGCGCGGGGCTTCTTCTTTTCGTCTGCCAATTAGAGGACATTCTGGTATGAGTCATTGCAGGCCGTTACACCCCCACTCCCTTCCTTTACCCCAAACTCAATCGGGTCCTTCTCTCTCTCTCTCACTCTCTCCCCGTCTAGTAGTGCTAATGCTGTGGGGATGCTGGTATTACTGGGGATATTCCCTGTGCTTCCCAAGTCCTCTCTATTGGAGCCCGATGGGTTCCTTCTCATTGAATTTTTAGCAGCGGTAATGTATGCGATTACTCATCCAACTGGGGTCGGGGGATCGACTCGCCTCCCTGAACGCGTCCACACACACACACACACTGACACACAACTGAAGCTTTTGGCGGGAGACAATGAAGTGTTTGCACGTGCAGTTTGTTGTTGCCTGGCTGTCCGATTGACAGTTTTCTTTGAGCTATCCGAGTTTCTTCAGTTGGTAAGTGTTGGTTTTTTTTTTTTTTTTCATTATTATTCGAGATTTTTGGTTTGAGGCGAGTTAGCGCTGCGATAAGTTTACGTGAGTGAACTTTTTTGTAGTTTATTGTTTGTAAGATGTCTTCGGGACTCCGGACGGATTTTTTTTTCACTGGAAAAATCGTCTAATTGGATAATTGTCTAATATCCGCCTAAAAGAATCTGAAAAATCATCGAAATGATTATTGCGGCAGTGCGAGTGAGGTAGGGACATTAGAAGATTTTTCCATTATGCTGCTATACTGTATGCGTTCTTCCAATTTTGCGATGTTCCAATGAGACGACTACCCCTCGCCCCGATGACTTCCCATGTTTGTGGTGTGTGTATGTGTAGAAACAATATTTCGGCAACCTCGATGGAGAGACGAGAGCAGTTGTGAAAGTTTTATCATTGACTAAGACTTAAATTATATAGAACCGTAATAGTATAAAGTTTGTACATCTGGATGTTTGACTAAACGATGGGACTGTAGCATTGGAATGTTGCCACTCTAAATAACGATGGGCGATATAGGAGATTTCTATATTTCGAAATGTATAGCAATGTCGAATTATCGCCAAAAATGTTGGAGAGAAAAAGCTATCCCTTTTTTACTCACTGTACTGCAAATTTTCGCTGCCATTTTGCAATTCAGACTTCAGCTTACTAAGGGCACTAGTGCTGATAAATACAGTGGACACCAATCATAAAGAAATCTGTTTTAAGGAATTATTGTTTTTAAAGAACAAATTTTCAACAACCACTCTAGCAGATTTAAGCCGCTCGCACACTGAGAGACTTCGCCGCGCGGCCAGGTTGCTGCAGCCAATGAAAATGATTAGTGCGTGGTTTTACATAAACGGTAAGCATTCTCATTGGCTGCAGCGATCTGGCCGCGCGGCCACGTCGCTCAGTGCTCGGGCGGCCTTAATGCTGTTCTCCTCCTTATAATGAATTTTCGGTTATAAAGAACCCTTTTCACTGTCTCTTGAGATTCTTTGTAAGCGGTGTCGACTGTACATGTATCGTTTGTATGTGTTTGCATATGTGATGTGCAGGGAAGTACGTGGTAATAACCACTGTCCCTTTAACAGTGCTTTCAGCTACTGCAGGTTATTTCACGATGGAGAAGGACAATTTTGTTGGAAAAAATCAAATAAAACTGAATTGGTTTGAATTTAATTGTTTGTTGCGTAAGATAGTAGCTACTTGCTTTTAGTATGTAGTGTCAAGCAGTGGTGGGTGCAAGTCATTTGCGGATTTGGAATTATTTCACGTAATTCCAGTTTGTGGGCTGGGTGGAGTTGACTAAATATCGGCCAATTCCAGGTAATGAATTTCAGGGTGGATTGATTTAAATTAGTTTAAAATTTAAAAAATCAAAAAAAAATTGAGGGCTGCACACTTGTCCAAAATTCGGTACAGTAGAAGTATACACTTTTTATGACCTTAAAACGAGCTCGTTTCGTTTACTGTTGTTTAGCTTTTCATTTATACTGTGAGTATTAAAGTAGGCTACACATTGATAAGTTTTAACTGAAATTGAGTACTAAATAGGTATCATTAGCGGTTGTACGTCACAGGCCAGTACAGAATGATACAGAAGGGTTGATGGGGATATGGAACGTTGTTTCGTGTTATTCACTGTGTGAGTGAGTAATTTACGAATAAATATATCAAGGAAGTTCAGCATTTTGAAAAGTTCCTTGTAACATCGTTGTTCCGTGTATCGGTTTCAGGATATTGTAAACAATTTGCGGTTTAGATTTTATCTCATAGTTTGTCTTCTTTCAACATAAAAGAAACTTTTTAAAATTACCGTACTTCTCAGCTGCTATGGTTGTTTTAGGATTGTTAAGGGACTATTTCGCTAAAAAAAAAAAATAACACATGCCGCAATCAACATGAACACACGTATGAATTTCCGGGGCCCATGTCTTTACGAATGCAGGCAGGGCCGAATTTATAATGGAGGGCAAAACTGGCAATCACCTCTCTTTTCCCCCCCCCCCCCGAGCCAGAGAGCCCTCCATTACAGAAAAGTATTAAAATTAAAAAAAATTACTTTATTTTTGTCTTCTGTACAGCCGGAACTGCTGAAAAGACTATAGAGCAGCGTCATGTGACGTCATATTGGCTACAAGCGAGGTAGCTGCAAGGGGCACTAGATTAAAATGGAGGGTTAAACAACGGCACTTCTATCTAGTCAAGGCAGTGCTTTGAGAGCGGAATTCATAGGCTTAAAAAACGTTGTTTTCTCGAATCCCTTATGCTGCTAGGTTGTAATCGGAAAAGAAAAGATTCTACCTACTTAAAAATGTCAGCAACTGCCAACAAATCGACAAAAATCGCGCGTTATAGGCCTAAGAAATCCGCTCTAACAGCATTGTCTTCAGTAAGACGCCCTTCTTTCCTTCCTCCAGTGACCCTTGCAGCTATCCCAGTTACTGGCTCCAGCATAGAGTTATATACAATAATACTACGTTGTGTCACTGCCCTATAGCAACGTTTTTGTCCGTCCGTCGCCTTTTTCAACACTGGAACGGTACCACAAAGAGACAAACAGCGTGAGGCATTAGATTCAACGTCAAAAAATTTGTTTAAAATACGGCAAATTAAAACGTCGTTGCTTCCTTAAAGCTAAAATAGGCTTTCTTGGCGTAACTCAATAAAATAATATTTGATCGTTGCATTCGACCACAACAGGAAGACACGCAACCGTATAAACAAAAGGATTTCGTTAACGACACACATTAGCTTCATTTACAATAGTCTCGACACCGTGTTGCATGGATGAACGAGCCTACTTTCGAACTACATTCTCCGTCAGCTGCTGCGAAATTAAAACGGCAGGTAACAAAAATTAGGCCTATAAGCCGAAAGTTAGTCTCCACACGGGGTTGCTTAAAGTGAATAAGCTTACTCTCGAACTCAATTCTCCGTTAGGTGTTACCTACGAAATTAAAACGGCAAGTTAAAAAATTTAAGCCTAATAGCTGAAAGTAGTCTGCACACCGTGTTGCATAAATTATTATGCCTACTCTCGAACCAAATTCTCTGTTAGCTGTGACTTACGAAATTAAAACGACAGATAAAATTTGGGAATAAAAGCTGACAATTAGGCTACGCCTAAAATGTAAAACTAGGCTTAAAAGCTAACACTTTTTTCTATAGTCGGCATTGTGCCATCTTCCGAGGCCCCCATCCCAGACCATACTGGTGGAGCTAACAGCGCTTCCCCAGATCCCCTAGCTAGCTTTATTTACCTCGGGACCCCAAACATCTAAATCCACAATTGTAGTGTACACTGGTGTGAGCAGATGCCGGACTTGAATCCGTGACCTCAGGTACATGACAAAACATCAGACGAGCCCACTTGGCTTTCCCTTCTGTAAGTACTGGAAGCTGCTTGAAAATGGGAGACTGGCATTCGTCTCAAAAGGTGCTATTTCTGTAGAAAGAAACAAAAACCACATAGTGCCGCAATTCGGGATTTACTTCAGTTGCTGAGTGACGTTGTACCGTAACACGTCGTTGGAATGGAGTGCTAAAAATTTATTAGCTAGTGTCTTCACTGGATCCAGCTGTGGGAGGGGAGGGGACCTGCTCTGCTTTTAGAAATAGTCGGTAATGTGAAAATGTAAACAAGTCGTTATATCCGTTGATTGCTGGGGGGTTGTTTGCTTATATAAAAGCCTTTGGCCTTCCCCGTGGGTGACTCATATCACAGCTGTGATTGACAGATTCAACATTAAATTTGCAACCCTCTCACAACTTAACTCTTGGTCTCAATATCAGGTCGGGTTCATTTTGTGATCGGAGGTGTGCGGGTAGTTCGGTTTTGTTGTTATGGTTTGGGGAAAGTTACGACCGACTCCATGGCCAGTTGCCGTGTTCGCCGACCAAGTTCCTTTGTGGTCCCATGGTTGTTGGTCTTTTAAAGGGGCACTTCTCCTTCGCTGTAAAGACGTAATATCAACTCGTTTTCATAATAGAAAGGTAAAGCCGAAATAAGCCATCAGCGAAAATCATACACTAGAAATAGCATAGTACAGTAAGCCACCTTTATGCACTTACGATTCATTCAAGTGATGTGACCCGGATTCAAACCTGCGAACCCGTATCTTTTTTGTGTGTTCCGTGTTACAGCACACACACACACAAAAGGCGGTGTAGTGATGTACTGGTTCGCTGTTTCCATGTTTCGAATCCGAGTCACACAGCTTGAATGAAACGTAAGTGCATAAAAGTGGGTTACTGTACTACGTTCCCCAATTCTCTTCCTTGAATGATTTCACCCCCAACCCCCCTTGGTTTCATAAAAAAAGGAATATGCGGGTTCAGTTTAAATTAAAATGATAATATGATGCCAGGAGTTGCATAAAAGAGAGTTCATAGGGCCGAATGCCAGAGTGTATGTATCGTATTAGTACTCCATGTTTCATCTATTGTTCTAAGCCGCAACCCCATCCGGCTAGTTGAGGAACGAGTGGTAGTAATTTCTTTTTGGATAACGTATGTTAAACACTGTGTAGAATTTTAGATTTTTTAGATTATAAATGTGTGAAAAACATTGACGGGGACATAGTTCCGGTCGAGGGTGACTGAGAATGACACGAATTTGTGCTTTAAGCCTTTTCCTTGCCGTCCTTTTATGCGCTCGGTGCAACGAACCAGACTTGGTCGACACTTGACGCCGATTTCAACCCTCGGATTTGCGGCTTCTTCAAGTAGTCAATATTACTTCGTTTGTATTGGATCGTTGGTATGATTCTCCCTTGTTCTTGCTTCTCCAGAGCACATCCACACACAAGCGTGTGTGTAGGGCATTTGATCTGGATGTCGCGTTTTGGCTTGCTTTTATAGCGGATGGCAAATGGTGACGTCGAGAGTAGCTGCCACGTGATTGTGCAATACAGCCGCTATAGCAACTGTCCTAACTGTGGTGAAGCCACCTTAGGGGTTGCTTCGCAGTGATGGCTCTGTCCCAACGTTATCTCGCCAGGCCAGGCCATCACAGCATCACTTAAGCTTTGATTGGTCTAAGCAACCTTCGTCTGTAGAGCAGCAACGTTAAAATTAAGTTGAAGAGAGGAAGAAACTTCTTCCAGACAAGGCCGACTGACAAAGAAATCGTGTGTGTCACCTCACGGCGCTGCTGCATTTCTCGCGCACGTCGTGAACTTAGGCCCGTTTACATCACTTTTAGGGAAAATAAGATTGCGGCGATGTCAGATTTTAAACTGGCCTTAAGGCCTGACGCGAAAACCATACATTCACTCCCAGAAGGTGGACCACGAAGCAAATTACAGCATATATACTCATTGAGGACGTGTATGCATTTATACGTACGTGATGGTGCCGACCATATTTTTTTCGATTCGGCTCGTGCTTTGGCCGAACTGCAGGACAAGCGAAAAACTAAGTATCTACAGTAATAATATTGCGGTGCGTCAGCAGCAATGCCACCTAAGAAATATCTCACGAGCAGCAGCTTCTGCAATTCGGGTAAATGAAGCCGCAGCCGGGTAGGGGTGGCACAATAATCAATAAATCAATAATTTCACTAAAAAATTTTAGTCGATTATCGTATCGTCCTTTTTCTGATTTATCGAATTATCGTCCAAACCCCAATGCTTAAAATGTCGTATCTCGGAAACCGTAATAGCTAGAAAGAAGCGGTTTGCGGCGTTGCGAGCGGAATTACAAAGACTCCCCAACCAAATGTGCAATACTGTTGCTAACCACTTTAGCTGATTAGAAATTAGTTAGTTTAATGCAAACAAAATTTAAGCATTAAGTAGCAGCACATTTGCTGGATTGTCTCTACATGGTCAGAAAGAAGCAATGAAGAATGGTAGCGCATTTTCACGTCTTCTGCTTTCACATTGGTGGGCTTGTTTGTAGACAAAATTAACGTGGTTATTTCAGCCTCAAAATTTGTTTTACCGCGATATTATCGATTATCGCGATAATTGTAGAAATTTTATCGGGATAAACAAAATTTGTGTATCGGCATGCCGTGCTTACTTGGTTTACCAGCTTGGAAGGCCAAATCCAGGGTTCGTATGCGGCATTGAATTCCTTGAAAAGCTTGAAATTTCAAAACCAAAAATTCAAGGTTTGAAAATCCTTGAAAATTGGCATTTTTTTTTGTAATAGCCTTGAATGTTGTTAGCATACTATGTTTGATGAAATACTGTCATTTTATGCTTAAATTCATAAATAAATAAATAAAAAAAAAAATAGTTCGTCAGCCTTATGCTTATCTTCTGTTAACGATACGGCGTGCCTTCGTTCGTATTCACGTATAAGTGCGGTATTGGAAAAGCAACTCGTCCCGCTATATCGGCAAACTAAATAACTTTTAAATGGATGTTTATTCAATACGCCAGCACAAAGATTGACTTTTATTTTAAGGTAATTCGTAACAATTTGGCGTGCAAAACGGCCTTGAAATTGGCTTCGAGTTTGCCTTGAAAAGGCCTTGAAAATGATTTCGTCTCTGGTGTACGAATCCTGCAAATCGTCAAAAGTTACAAAACGGGACCTCGTTCGCTTCGCCCACTCGGCCATGAAGTCTGGTGTTGAATAATGCTAAGCAGTGATGACCGAGTAGAGACTTTCCTTGCCCCATTACGGGCTAGTGTGTCACGTCTCTTTACCTTTTGAATAGTGGTCGTCTTTGTCGAGCTTGTCATTGTAGAATGGTCTTTGTCTGTTACCGGAAGCTTGGCTCAACGCACCATGAATGTCCTGTGTAGTTCAATTATTGTTCAACCTACTTCATTGACAACAACCAGGTCCTGATTGCAGGCTATTTAGGGATCGCGCATGTGTGGAGGGATGGGCCGTATCGAAGGAACTGTTCGTTTTACTAGACCAATTCGGCGAGAACGTACGTGTGTACACTTCCCATCATTGAAAAAGCTTTGAAAGGGTAGATGAAAAAGCCGGTATAGTTTTAGAAAACGATAGAGTTTTAGCTATGAAAACAAAACTAGAAAAACGAGACGAAGTTGGTAGTTTTTGGGCTCGTTGCCTTTGCATTCTCACAGCTAGAATTTAATCGCCATGGCAAAAGTGTCGTTGCCATGGTGACAATGCCTTCTGGATTGCCTAACTAAATCCGATATCGTTTGAGTAAATGCTTGTAGTCTTATAATCCGTGACAATAAGATAAAGAATTCCTCCAGACGAAATAATTTTTCCAGTCGCTTCTAAACTCGCATTTTTTGACTGTATTCGTTGCGACCCGGCAAAGCTAAAACTCTGCCATGTTGGCATTTCAGACAGCTTCTAGCTAGGAGAATGCAAAGGCGATTCCGTACGTAAACGTTCTACAAAGAGCTAGAGGTTTTAGCTAGAAAAAGCTGTAGAAAAAAGACCAAGATGTACTCACCCCCCCTCGCACCAAAAAAAATCAATATACGAAATTAACAGTAAAATCTTCCAAAAACTAGACAAATAAGGCATTTAATGACTACCAATTCTGAAAACTTGCTTTTTTAAAGTTTCGAGGCCTTAAAGCCGCTGAACATGCGTAGCTTTACTGCCTCCTTAGATTCCCCCCCCCCCTTTAGCTGAATTATCAAGCCCCATTCTGAGGGGGAGGGGGGAATCTGGGTTTGAACTGGGAAACTTATGATCGTAGCATGTCAAAGGATTGAATAGTGGAATTAAATTTTGTAGTCAAGATGCTGACGGAACTAATTTTTGACCTGTCTTCCCAGCCCTTCCTATTCCCAAATAGTTCGGTTTGATAATTTGATTAGTCAAACTTACAATTTTACGCCCCACCGGAACCCCCCCCCCCCATCCCTCCCCTCAACACGACGAAAGACTAGTCCTATTCTTAAACTAAAACGAAATTGGTAAAAGAATCGAACTTGGGTCAGCTTTGTTACGCACTCTTAAATTCTTTTTTTTTTCGGGGGGGGGGGGGGACCAGGGGGCGACCGGAGCCCCGATTCCAGAGAAAGGGATTTCATACGTCTTTTAGGCTCAAGTGCTTCGGCGTGTGCTACTATTTCACGGACCGTAGTTAGAGGGAAAAAGCGCATCAGGTAGGCGATGTGTCCGATGCTTCAGCGCTGACGTCAATCGGAATGATCGGTAAATGATTCACGCGTTTCGGAACAACTATGATGAACAATGGCGACTGTCAGCGAGTTTAGGAAACTGCGGAAACTGTTCGTTGTTGGCTTGTTTAACTTTAACTTTTAATTGACTGTCTAATCGCCCAAAATATGGCGTTACATGCAGTCTCACAGTTGGTATTATCTTAAAGCTCAGGTGCGTTTACACACCAAACGATCTCTGTGCTAGAAGCTGAAAATAACATGATGTCGGTTTTTGCTTAAAAGGATTATTCCTCCCAACGCCATTTTTCTCGATCCTCCATATCAAGTCCGGCCCCAAAGTTTTATTTCCTTACCGTTAGTCAATCCCTAGCTAAAAACCGTTTTTTAAAATGTGGCGTCTAGGAGATTTTCCGATGAATATTGGGGAATTATATTTACTGGATCCTACACGTATATGATCCTTTGCGCGCTTACAATGACCTTGACATTCCAACTCTGTGTGTGTGTGTGTGTGCGTGTACTAATTTTTAATCGTTTGCTAAAATAATTAAGCAATCTAAAATCTAAACGACTAATGCGGTAAAAATTAAAAATATTTATGCCAATAGATCGCCGAAGAGAAATTATAAGATACTAACCTAAAAAAAGTATAAAGTGAGATTTTAAAATACCAAAATCATCCCGGTTTAGCGCCGACTCAATTAATGCGTTCAGGCTGGTTCGTCTATTAGACGCAATGCCAACTGAGACAGTAGTTGCGCTCTTCGCTGCGAGGAATATCAGTTGACCTTGGCGGTACTGATATGCGTGGAGGCGATCAGCGCGTGGCTGTTATAAGGCAGGACGGATGTTGCTTTAACAGTCAACAGTGAGTTAAAAATCGACGGGGAAATTAGTTTCTTCGGCAAATCATGGGTAGTGTTGTGATCTTTGCGTAAACGCGAGTGGACCAATTGGGACCCCCCCCCCCCCCACTCCCCTCCCCGACCTCCCATCCCTGCCTTTCCCATAAACATTACTTAACCGCTAATCTGAGGGTTAGATAACATCTGAAGATAAATGGACTAATAGCGGATATGCGCAAGTTACGACGAATTACCATGGGGATTAACGATGGCTGCAAGATGGCTGAAGCAGGGAGCAAGAACGCAGAGCTAGTGCATTACGACTCGAAGGAAGCGAATATTATTTTAACGAGGAATAGTTAAGTATCAAGAATTTATTCGGTTGGGGAGGAGGATTTGTAGGTCTTAAAATGTCTCTATTGAAACTAGGGATAGTCCGTTATTGGTATCGGTATAATCTGTATTTATCGGTTTTTTGCCATATCGGTATCGGACCACTATAAGGCTTCCGATACAGATATTTGTTAAACGGGACGGAAAGCCAATGGGCTCGAAATTGGTTAACTAAATACGGATGCAAACCTATTTACGTTGCCTTTTGGACTGATATGTCAGACTGTCTGAGCGGGGAATCGAACCCAGGACCTCTGAAATCAAAGGCCAAGGCCCTACCGCTAAGCCAGACTGACACGGTCTTGGCCTTTGATTTCAGAGGTCCTGGGTTCGATTCCCCGCTCAGGCAGTCTGACATATAAGTCCAAAAGGCAACGTAAATAGGTTTGCATCCGTATTTAGTTAACAGATATTTGTTGTGCTAAGAAACGCAACTGTCTTCCCTGCCAAACTGACACCAAGCACGGCAAAAGCAAAGCCATTTGCTCAGTTTGTAATGAAAATGTAGCAGGTGACAGTTCCAATGCTCTAAGTTTTCTAACAACCAACTAAAATCTAACTGAGAAGATGAATGTACTGAAGCCATAAGTAAGAATAAAAGTAAAAATGCTGTTACTGCTGTACAGAACTTTTTGGATAATCTCAAGTTGAAACTTAACATTTTCAAACAGTTGGAACCCATGCAAAACCAGAAACCGAAGTTACATTTTTTTGTATGAAATTTAAACTTTTAGTCGTTATTTTTTATTATTATTATCGGTATCGGATTGGCTCGGCTTACCCTTCATCGGTATCGTATCGTATCGGTAAAAAGTCATATCGGCCGATCCCTAATTGAAACGTGGTACATTCATTCTTATTAGTTCCATCGGAGTTTTCAGAGGGCGCCACGCGTTCCTTCTGGTAATTGTTGGCTCATTTTTCAGCCCAAATCTAAAGTAAACTAAATTACAACTAAGATAAACTAAATAATAATTAAATGCAAGCTAGTTTCGTTTAGTTTAGTTTAATTTTAGGCTTAAAACTGAGTAGAATTCCCACATAAAACTCATGGCGCCTTCTACAAATTTAGACGGAACTAATAGGAATGAATCTAAGACGTTTCAGTAAGGGGTCTCAGTCACAAATTCTCCTCCCCAATCCTAGAAATGCTTGATAGTATGAATACGTACGTATTCAGTTCCTCACCATCCCTAAATGCATAAGAAGTTATTCGCAACCGTTGCAGACAATATTTTAGCGCCGGTGCACACGTGCGTTTTTTGGACGTTGCGGTGACGCATGTAATCAATGCACACGTGCGTTTTATTAACGCGCGTTGACGCTGCGGTGCCGCTTCGGTGACGTATGTGCGCGTTCGGTTCCCTAACCTCGTGTACAAAAAATTATACTTTGAAGCCAATGAGACGATGTTGCTTTTTTCGCCTATCTCGTGAACAAAAAATATATTTTAAAACCAATGCGACGAATTTTGGTACATTGATGTACTGATTTAAGACGTACCAGGGGAAAATGTTATACATCCTTTGCAGATTAACTAAAAAAATCGGATAAGTTCTTTAATTACTTCCCAGTCAGTCTTCAATCATTTCTGCAGCAACATTTCATATTTCAGGATAGTTCTTTACTCCCCCAATAAACAATTCCATGTCTATTTCTTCGAAATTGGACGCCATTTTCGGTAACGCTTTTGCGGTACATGGCGGACGTGTGCACTGCTCAAGTCATTCAGAGACGCAATTGCGTTTTTTTTTAACCCTGCGGTACCGCTGCGTTGACGAGGGGAAATTGCGGTACAAAACGACCGCACGAGCGGTGGGCGGTAACGCAGCGTCGACGCAGGTAGTACGTGTGCAGTATCCAACAGATGGCACGTAAACCAAACCGCAAATACGGCGACCGCACGTGTGCACCGGCGCTTACGTAATTTCTCACTTCGTTTGCGGAACTCTAAACGATTTTTCGTAACTCTATTTAACGTAATTTTACATTTTACGAAATTGTTCACTTCTTTTCCAAAACTCTATAAGCGATTTTGCTTTTCCATTTGTGTATTTCTAGTCCTCATTCTCGGGATTTCCCTGTGTAAACAAAAAGTTCCCTTTTTTTCTTTTTATTTTAACAAAATGTCCTCTTTTGTATACCCCCAATTTCTTAGTCACCCTTGAAACAACAAATTACTAAACTTTTGAAAATTGTTCTTGCATGTTCTGTTCTTGCACAGAATATTTTCAGTCACGCCTATTATTGACTAAACTTGTACAAATTGCATTTTGAACGAGGAAAATTAATAAACATGCTTATAATATAAATATTTATTGTACAAATATTAAAGGTACACTCCGCGTGCCTTATAACAGCCATGCGCCGATCGCCACATGCGCATGGTACCATCACACCGTTTCGCGAGGCTGCATAGTAATACAAGGCCAACTAAAGAGAAACACAGCTACTATCTCAGTCGGCATTGGGCGTAGTAGACGAAACAGTATGAATGCAAAATTGTGTTGTCGTAAACCGGAATGATTTTCGTATTTTAACATCGCACTTTATAATTTTAGGCTAGTAGCCTATCTTATAATTTTTTCTTCGGCGATCTATTGGCATAAATAATTTTAATTTTCACCGCATTCACCGCATTATTACTGGATAGATTTTTGATCTCGTCCAGTAGCGGATTTAAGGAAATAGCCTTGGGGGGCAAAGCCCTATGTGGCCCCCCCCCTGCCTTCCCGAAATTCTGAGGACTTTTTTTTTTACACTTTTGCACTACTAATGCGTGGGAAATGAAGGCCCCTTTTACCATGAAGGCCCATGAAGCCCCTTTTACTTTGACGGCCCGGGGGGGGGGGGGGGGGGGCACTGCCCTGCCCCTTCGTTAAATCCGCCCCTGATCTCATGGTAATGATTAGCAAACGATTAAAAATTAGTACATGCACACACACACAGATGAAACATCGAGGTTATCATAAGCGCGCAAAGGATCATTTAATCGCAGGATGCTAATAAATACAGTTCCCAATACTCAACAAAAAATCTAGACGCCACATTTTAAGACTATTTTTAGGAAGGCTAACGGTAAATAAATAGAACTTTGGGGCCGTACTTGATGTGGAGGGTCGCGAAAAATGGTGCTGGGAGGAATGTACCTTTAATTTATCATTTTCTGTTTTAATTATTTTGGTTGGTAATCGGGTATATTGGAACATAAAGAAGTATCAAAAAAAGTGGACCCGACGGGTTGTCATTCAAGTAAACTGCAATTCACAACTGAATACCTAATTTCCCTATTTTCTAATTTTTCATCCCTTTAAAGATTGTTTTTTTTTCCCCTCTAAAAGACAAAAATTCTCTGTAAGTGAAAGCACTGAACTTATGAGAACCAATGTATTAGTCGCTGCCTGAATGAGCCAGTGGTGTTTTTCCGTGACTGATTTATTCTTTCAGCGCGTTTGGGATTTCAAACCCATCAAGGGTTTTAAATTGCGGCTTTCGCAAACCTCTTTTTTTTCCCTCGCCGTTCTTCGTTTGGGTCGGGAAGTAAATTATGTTCTGCGACAACACCGCCTTAAAAAAATGTGTTTTTTTATTTTTTTTAAGTTTCTTATCTTTTTAGTTTACCAACCCATTCCCAAGCTATTTGGGAAATGGACTAGACTAGTGATCCACCCAAACGAAGCTTTAAATTTCGTATGAACCCTCTTCCCCTCCCCACGCCCTCCTGATGTGGGTGTAGAGAATCGATTCTACATAGCGATACCCAAAATCAGAACGTGCAACTGCATCGGAAACAACTAGACCTAACCTAACCAATCTAGCATAGAGCAGCGTCAAGTGACGTCATATTGGCTACGAGACACCATTTGGAGGTAATAGCTACAAGGTGCACTAGATTAAAATATAACGGAAAACAACGGCACTTCTAGTCAAGACAGTGCTCTGAGAGCGGATTTCTTAGGCTTAAAGAACGTTGTTTTATCCAACAACAAAAATCGCGCGTTATAGCCTTAAGAAATCCAGTCTAATAGCATTGCCTTCAGTAAGACGACCTTCTTTTCGCCCTCCAGTGCACCTTGCAGCTAACCCAGTTACTGACTCCACCATAGAGTTATACACAATAATACTACGTTGTGTCACTGCCCTATACGTATAAGTAAGCTTACCTTTCTTAAAATAACGATTAGTTAGTGATTTTTAGCACTCTTAAAAGGACATAGGACATTTCTCGCCATATTCAAGCATGCAGCGCGAAATAGCTTTTGCAATTTACATAGGTTAGAGTGACTGTAACAAAACAGTTTCTCTCGGGGGAAAAAAGGAAAATGAATGCCTTTACAATATTTATACGCGTTTGAAGTATGTTGCTAACTGAGCCATACAAGAAACCAACCGGGATATCACGGTGAGCAATGTTACAGGTAAAAAATTGTTGTAGACTGGGCATGCGTAAAATTCGATAAAACTCAGAAATATTAGCAATAGGCTAAAGTATTATTATTATCAAGAATTTATAGGGTTGGGCAGGAGAATTTGTGACTGAGACCCATACTGAAGCGTTTTAGATCAATTCCAATCAGTTCCGTCTGAGTGTATAGAGGGCGCCACGAGTTTTATGTGGGAATTTCTACTCAGTTTTCAGCCTAAAATTAAACTAAACGAAACTAGCTTGTATTCAATTATTATTTAGTTTAGCTTAGTTGTAATTTAGTTAACTTTAGATTTGGGCTAAAAAAAATGAGCAAAAATTACCAGATGGAGCACGTGGCGCCCTCTGAAAACTCGGATGGAACTAATTGGAATGGATCTAGGACGCTTCAATAGTGATTTTTAAGAGTTACAAATTCTCCTCCCCAACCTTATAAATTCTTGTTATTATGTACATATTTTTTTAAAATTATATACTACATCTGGAAATTTTGCATTTCTGACCACGCAATAAAGAGTTTCGCACATCCCTATACCTGTAGGTAGAACGAAAAGAAAATTTACAAAATTGAAATATGAAAATCGATCAAAAATTACGAAAGCGACGGAAATTTCGGCAAAGTTTGTAAGCAACCCTAAAAATAATGTTTTGATGCAGTAGTCACTAAGGCCTAATCACATTCCGCTCGTTATGTGTTGAATCAGAAGTGACATAAAGGATGGTCTATAGGGTTCGCCAGAGTATGTGATAATATTACCTCGTCATTTTCTGGGAGAACTCATGTTAAAAAATGCGTTGTATAGGCTTCAACACATAAGTGATATGTGCCAAAAATAGGGCTCGTGCAACGATTAGTCCAGGCTTCGGCGTCCCACGACCGTGTATAGGAAGGGAGGGCTTCGTCAAGCCAAGGTCGACTGAGGTAGAAATCGTGTGTCTCGCCTCCCGACTCACCACAGTTCACACGCATGCCGGAATTTTACTCCTTTTATAACTGCTGTGTGGGAAAATAAGATTCTGACAATGTTGGAGCTGGAGTTGGAAAACGAAACTCGCAGCTTCTCTCGTAGGGTGCATTTATGGGTGAGATCTTGTCGCTCGCTGAACGCTATTTGCTAGTCAACCGTTCTTTATTTACGGTTAGCTACCAGTTTCTACTAGATGAATGCGGCAATACATTAAAAAAATAAATGAATGATAAATAACTAGGTAAAAGAACAAAGTGCAACTGTAATTTTAAACATTTCTGTAACATTGTCATTTCTCGCTATTTCCAAAATGTGCTATTCTCGCACAACGGACAGCTTCTGGTAGTTATCGGATGATGGTAGACTGAATGGCCGCTCGCAGCGAGAATTCAAAATCCAACACGGCGTCCATTTCGGGGTTATCGAATCGAAAACAAACCATCGAATGCTGGCATTCAGAAATCAGTCCGCCGTCTTGTACTGCAGTAAAAATTGTTGTAAATCGAAGCTGTCATGATGTACTTATCCTACTTCGTATTGCGAAGCCCAGGTTGTGTGTCCGCGTTGTTACCATGGTTACTGTTTATGGGCAACTTGAAAGCAGCCAGCAGATTTAGTATTAAGTTAACAACCCTATAAATTCTTGGTATTAACCAATAATAGCGAGTCGTTGCGGAAACCCTCAGACGACGTTGTGACAGGGGATGGTGAATCTATAGTTGCGACATGAACGCACCCCCCCCCCCGACGTATTAGGACGTGTATGTATTTATTAACCCTGGTTGGATGGATTAAAGGGACATCCGGCCTGCCTTATAACATTCTGCGTGCCAAATTACAGCTACGCGCAGATCATCATCCGAGCAATTACAGTGCCAAGGTCGGCTGGGATGGTAGCTGCGTTCCGCGCATAGCTGATGTCTCGGTTGGCTTTGTGAATAGTACACGAGACAGAATCAAGTCAACGATTGTGTCGTCACAAACCGGAACGATTCTCGTATTTTAAAATCACAATTTATAATTTTCTAGGCTAGTGTCTTACAATTTTGCTTCGGCGAGCTATTGGAATAATTAATTTTAATTATTACCGCATTAGTCTATTAGATTTTAGATCTCATGGTAATTAGTAGAAAATTAGTAGATGTACACACAGAGATGAAACGTCATGATTATTGTACGCGCGCATTCCATTATTTAGTGACGGGTCGTTCTTAAATATAGTTAACAATATTCAACAGAAAATCTCCTAGACGCCACATTTTAAAACGGTTTTTTAGCAAGGGAAAGACTCACGGTAAGGAAATAGACCTTTGGGGCCGTACTTGATGTGGAGGATCGAGAAAAATGGCGCTGAGAGGTATATCCCTTTAATGTGAGAAAACTATTTGTCGTTATCCCTATGCGGTTAACCTCAGATAAAACCAACGACGCAGGTTTTAAATGACGCTATCTAATCGTGACGATAGAGGAACCGCCCTACGCGGGGGTGACACGAGTAGGAGTTTGAATGCACAGAGAAACCAGTCCCGGTCCCTCCCGTCTGAACAACGCAGGATACACTCAGACAGACGCCGAGCTAGACTGGAGGGAGATGGCGGGACACACGGAGTCCGAGGAGACACGGTGAGAAAAGTTGGGATTATTATTTGGCATCCAACTTTTCTTGCTTTTTGTGGCGGCGTTCAAAGTGCTGACCCTGGCGGAATACCAAAAATTTCCATGGTCGAGTGCAGAGAGAGGTGTTATGCACATTCCTGCACGTTTTGAGATGAGTGCATAACAGAACGTGGCCGGAGTGCAGAAATGGATGGCACGGGAGGATTGTGGGTGAGTATCTTGGAGCCCGTCGTGACGTTTTTAAGTTTTAGGAAAGTATTGGATTATTTCTAGTGCTGGGGTGTTGTACGAAAGGATGGGGTGGTAAAGATACAGGGGTGTGTGGGGGTGGGGGGGGGGGGGGTAGGCCACTGACGATGCAAGACACTAAGTGGCGTAAATAAGGTTTTTTACTGAGTGGGCAACACTAGCGTTTAGCCGAATAATGTGGAGATAGCAACCAATAATAGGTGGGGTTGGGGGGGGGGGGGGGCTGGGGCAGCGCTGTGAGCTCCCCCAGCGGGTCCCGGGTAGAGCCCCGGAAGCTGACGCATTTTCGCTGTTTTCTGGCCTTGCAAAGTGAACTTGGAAACATTTTTATAAAATCAGTTTGCTGACTGATTTATGCGCATAAAAAAACTTGTAATGAAAATCTTTCAGTTTTCATACTAGATGCTTATTTATTTATTTATTTTTTTAAATACAATACGTCTTCAGGACAGTCGGAAGTTTTTTCAGCTATGCAAAAAGTGACTTGGCCAATTTGCCGGATAAGCCTTTAAAATCTTGTAGAGGGGGCGAATAACCCCTTTGCCCCTCCCCTCCCCCTCACTAGTTACGCCACTGCAGTGACACCACGTGGCTGATCTCGATACGTTGCTTTACGATTATCGCGATGTTTGAATGAAGTTGCTGATTGTAACGACAGTTCGTCTCTTTACGGTCATCTGCGTGAAAATAAGTCTTGTCTTAACAAGCGGGGTGCAGCGACTTCCTAGTCGTAACCGGTCTTCTGTACACTTCCGCCACTGTCGAGGCAAACAACTTGTATCGCGCATTGCAACAGCGATCTCTATTATGTAATCTAAAAGGCAGTAACCGTCACAATTCAATTGCAGGTTAAAAATATGTTAGCTGTTAGGCCTAGTTTTCGATTATAGGGGTAATTTTCAGCTTTCAGGCCTAATCTTTACCTGCAGTTTTAATTTCGTAAGTAGCAGCTAACGGAGTACTGGGTTCGAGAGTAGGCCTATTCATTCATGCACCATGGTGTCGAGACGTAACATTGCCATGGCAACGACGAATCTTTAAACTATTACTACGCATGCATGTTAAATGCGACGATCAAATGTTATTATTATTTTCATTGTGGTACGTTGAGAAAGCTATTAGCTATAAAGAAAGCCAGGATGTTCACCTGACTAACTGTTCCAAAAGGCGATGGACAAAGCCCCGCGGACAAAGTCGTTGCTAGTTTTCCTATTGAGCAGTGACATTTGCCGCCATATTAGCACCAGTATGGGTTTTGGAGGGCATAACTACAAGGTGCACTACAAAAAATGGAGGGAAAAACAACGAAAGAGCGGATTTCTTAGGCTTAAAATAACGTTGTTTTCTCCAACAATAAAAATCGCGCATTTTAGGTCTAAGAAATCATTCGATCTTCACAGCATCGGCTTCAGTATGACGCCCTTTCTGTTTCTCTCTGCAGTGCCCCTTGCAGCTAACCCATTAACGCTCCAGCACAGAGTTATATTCAATAATACTACGTCGTGTCACTGCTCTATAGCTTTCGCTGTACAGAGACTAAAATTAAAGGTCTCTAATCGCTTGCAGTCGTTGTCTGTAAAATTGAAATATTTTTTTAAAGCACTACTGTTGCTTATGATTTATCTGTTTTTCATAACATTGGTGTACAGACAGCATAGTGGTCGAGTGCACTGGAGGCGAGTCTTAATCCAAAGAACCGGGGTTCACTTCCGGGAGTGGGATGGTGCGTGGAATTTTTTGTCGTTTTTGCTGCGTTCTTGTTATCTTTACGTGTTCACAACGTTGGCTCCATCGTGTTTGTTCGTCTGTTGCCATTCGTGATGTAAAATATTCTTTTAGCGAAGTGCGTTGTGAAGAGGAGCAAAGAAAGTAGAACAGAGCAGTGACATGTGCCGCCATATTGGCATCAGTATGGGTTTTGGAGGGCATAACTACAAGGTGCACTACATAAAAATGGAGGGGAAACCAACGGAAGAGCGGATTTCTTAGGCTTAAAATAACGTTGTTTTCTCCAACAACAAAAATCGCGCATTTTAGGTCTAAGAAATCACTCTTCACAGCATTGGCTTCAGTATGACGCCCTTCTGTTTCTCTGTGCAGTGCCCCTTGCAGCTAACCCATTAAGGCTCCAGCATAGAGTTATATACAATAATACTAAGTCGTGTCACTGCTGTATTGTGCTGTTTTCATTTATGCGAGCACTTGGGTGATGCAGGGTTCAATCAAACTTGTTTATTATGAGATTTTACAACCTGTCGTCCAGAATAAAGTGGATCTATTCCTCTGGTCGGGTTCATATCCGTTTCTACGCAGTCCTGAAAAAAATAAGCGAAAGTGCACTCAACAAGCGCGGAGCACAAAACGAGCTCATCCCTTTAGTTTATTCACACCAATAACTCAGCCGCCATTTTCATGGTTCTCAGGGCTACTTTTAACTCCTTACATTATCTCGCTACCGATCGTAGCAGGCGCCCCGTAGAGATATTGTAAAGGTAATTACGTGGCTCAGAGGGGGGCTCCCCTAGGGCCACTCCCCAAAGCGGGATCCTGTGTAGCGCTCCCTGCTGTCACCCAAACAAAAAGAGGGAAGAATGGGAGGGGAGGGCTAGCTGGGGGGGGGGGAGAGGCTCTTTTGACCACTGTCTACACCTCCTCCGGTGTGGGCTACTGTATAGTTGAAATTCTGATATTTACGTCATAGGACGGATCTGCATGATCTGCTTCGGCGCATTATATGGAATGAATCGAACAGGCAATTTCTTGATATACAGCGACTCCTCATCTTTTATAATGGTTACTGGGAACCGCAGAAAACATTAACGGTAACTGAAAGGATAACAAATGACCTGACAAAAGCAATCCATCATTTTCTCCCCCCCCCCCTTTCTGTCTCTTCCTGGAAAAACATGGGAATTCCTTTTATTTCCCGACCTCAGAAGGAGAAAGTAGGAGGGTGCGTGGGAGGGGGAAGACAGCACCTTTAAATACACTTGAGCAAACGTGTGGTGAATAATTAGTAATAAAAAGAGTATTTGTGCACGTAAAAGTTCTTTATTGTGATGGTTTTTTTCATGAAACAAAAAAGAACAAAAATGCAAATTCTTCTTGATGCTAAAGTGTCCGCGGCCTATCTCAGAACGAACACAGATAATCGATTGTACGTTTTTGGTAGCAGAGCGCCTTGTTGATATCCAAGATGGTTAAAAAAAAAAAACAATGGCGGCCGTCGATTAAAGTCGCCCCCTCCAGGAAGACGTAGCCGCTCATAAAATACTTGCAGGATTCAAGATACGCCGCGCACACAACAAATACAATTTTAAGCCCAAAAAGGTCTAATTTTCGATATTTTGAGGCGAAAAATAAAAATTTTATTAACCGTGCATCATCACGACCAGACCAAACGAAAAGTAAAAAAAAAAATTCATTTCCTTTATTTTAACTGTGACTTATTTTTTAGACTGAATTAAATTTCAGATGTAGAAAAGTGGTCCCTATTTGTTCATTTGTCTATTGATTTATTTTTACAAGCATGGAAAGAGTTTGAACTTCAAATTTCACGTCTTTAAGTTTTTTTTTCGGGGGGGGGGGGGGGGAGTTTTTGATGCAAAATAGAGACAAAATATGACGCACCCCGCAGTTTTCCTTCCCTACCTCCCCCCATTGTAGCTACAGTTTTTTTTTTACGTTTAAACGTCGTTACTTTTACTTCTGTTTGTATGACGCCTATCATAATATTGATCTTGATCGTTTGTGTGTAGCTCCAGTTAACGCAACACGCCACAAATGGCTTTGATTAAGCTGTGAAAACACATTACAAGGCTGGGAGAGATGATTCCACCATTTAATACGTTACAGCTGCTGGAACGGGTAACGGGAAACAGTTTTAAACAGGAAACGCTAGACCCAGAGTGCGTGTATGGGAAGAGTTGGCACAGCCTGACGCCACCATTTAACACAACAATAAAAAGCGTAATTATGTCTGGCCATAAAAAGCAAAACAAGAACAATTATTTATTTCCCTGAACGGCCCCCATCCTTCCTTCCCTTGTGAAGTTTTGATATACTATAGCTGTAGTGAAAGATGCTATGTAGTTTAAAAGTTGAATGGGTGAATCGTGGCGTATTTTCTGCTGATATATCCGTGTATTCGTCGAAGATGAATCGGGAACGGCCGATATTTTGTGGGTGTTTCCTGATATCATCGGAACGGCGATACTTTGACGATTTTAGGCTTCTCTCTTAAAGGTGCATTCTTCCCACAGGGGCGGATCCAGAATTCTGTTAAGGAGGGGGGGGGGGTGCTCTGCCTAATTTTTCATATGAAAATGCATTTCGTGCCCTAAAGGCCTTACTTCCCCAACTCCTTTTTGATAATGAAAAACAATCGCACAGTTAAAATGCCATGTTCTCTCCCTTCCCTTTTTAAATTTATAGTAAAAAAATCTAAAAATCGTAAAAAAAGTTTTGGGGGGCAGGAAGGGGGCCTGCCGCACCATCCGCACCATGCTAAATCCGCCACTGTCCTCCGGGTTGGGTGTGCTGTATAGCTCAGTTTTGCAAAATTACTTTAAACATGTGTAAATATTCAAAGGCATTTATTTTCCTTTTTTTTTCCCTCGTGAGAAGCTTTGTAAGGGTGCCCTGTGACCTAGAACAAAACGAGCAGCAATAGCCCGGTGGTCAGCATCTTGGTCTCCAAACCAAGCGAATGCCAGCTCGAATCCCGCTACCTTTCCAACCACCACAATATGGGACTTGACAAAATCATCAGAATTAATTCGGGTTATTTCATTCCACAAGTTTGAAAGTAAACTTTCCGACAAATACCTTAAATTTTTTTTCTAGTTCGCAGAGGTTAATATATTTCGTCATGGATACATCCATGATCAACCCTCCCTACCCACAAATTCCGTCCCACCCTTCGATCCCATAGACCCTCTAAAGGATCTGCCGCAATGTCCATTGAACCTCAGGAATATCGTACTTTCGCATGAGTCACGATTCGTCTATTGAATTGGTGCTCTGTGGGAAAGGGACCAGTTGGGTGGGATAAAGTTAGATCGAATACCCAATCGGAATATCTTACCCCTTCCAATCCAGTCTTTCGGTCAATCTAGCCACCTAGGCCTCTTAAATTCCTTCCTACATTTTGTTGTTGAATTGCGTAGGTCGCATCGGTGCAAGCTATAAATTAATTTAAAAAAAAATTAAACTTGGCATCAAGCATATTGCGATGCATGCAAAATTAAAGTATTGAGGCTGAAAATGACATGAAAATGGGAGTCATATGCCTGAAAAAGACGTGGAATTAGATTTAGATGAGACTTAAAGGTACATTCCTCCCAACGGCCATTTCTCTCGATCCTCCACATCAATTACGGCCCCAAAGTTCTATTTACTAACCATTAGTCAATCCCTTGTTAAAAATCCGTTGTAAAATGCGGTGTCTACGAGATTTTCTGTTGAATATCGGAAACTGTATTCATTAACATCCTGCGATTAAATGATCCTTTGCGCGCTTACATTAACCTTGGTGTTTCACCTGTGTGTGTGCACTGTACTAATTTTTAATCGTTTGCGAATAATTACCATAAAAAATGTGAAAGAATAAAATTATTTATGTCAATAGATCGCCGAAGAAAAAGTATAAGATACTAGGCAAAAAAATCATAAAGTATGATGTTAAAATACGAAAATACGTCCGGTTTGCGATGACACAATTTTTGCGTTCGTGCTGTTTCGTCTATTAGGCCCAAGGCCAACTGAGATAGTAGCTGCCTTCCTCGCTGATCTTAGTTGGCCTTGTATTAGTACGCCGGGTCTCGCGAAACGTTGCGATGGTAACATGTGCCGGTGGCGATCTGCGCGTGGCTGTTATAAGGCAGGCGAATGTACCTTTAACCCTGTAAGCGCTCAACAGAATTATTTTAAAATAAATCACTGAATTCTTTCTGCTTTTTTAAGGAACGTCTAAAAGGCTTACGAATATTTTTTTACAGGTTTTTGAAAATGGCCGAGAATAAAATTTCGAATTTTTGTTATAGTGGAGGTATTTATTTACAAACTCGTCACAACCCATTCATCTGTGCCCAGCTTAGGCTACAGGAATACGGAAGTTGTGCCCCACCCGCACATGTGCGCCCTATTTACGAATGTATACGCACACACGCTGTGTGGTACGTTGGTGTAGGGCTGATGTATGGGCAAACGTACTCTAGGGAAAACTAGGCACGATTATTCTCAGGAAATACGTGAGTTAATACTTCGTAGTGTATATTTCGGAATGGATTTTTTCCCCTGAAAATATGTTAGTTCGAGAAGCATGCTAGTGCTACACCTGGTAAGTTGCATGTTCAGGTTTCATTATTCGTTCTTCTGTGCTATAATCGGTGTATGGAGTTCGTGTAGCAGCCACTAGCGCTATAGAGCAGTGACACGACGTAGTATTATTGTATAAAACTCTATGCTGGAGCCTTAATGGGTTAGCCGCAAGGGGCACTTCAGAGAGAAACAGAAGGGCGTCATAGTGAAGCCAATGCTGTGAAGAGTGATTTCTTAGACCTAAAACGCGCGATTTTTGTTGTAGCAGAAAACAACGTTATTTTAAGCGTAACAAATCCGCTCTTCCGTTGTTTTTTCCCTCCATTTTTATGTAGTGCACCTTGTAGTTATGCCCTCCAAAAACCATACTGGTGCCAATATGGCGGCAAATGTCACTGCTCTATAGTACTTCAATAGAAAGAGCCAGGAGATTTCACGATGGGGATGGTAATGTGCTGCGTGCTATAACCAAATAGAATATTGTTGAAGTTGAGCTGAATTTGTGCCTTGGCAATTTGTAGTTATCCAGGATTGCATCAAGTTCTAGCTGGATAAAGTATCCTGCGAGCATTTCTCTGGTCATCCTGGTCTATTCCCAAATTTCCATGGGCTTTTCACTAGAGATGTGCCGATTATCGGATTCATATCGGTATTGCCAGTTATCGGAGACAATTCCGATATATCGGTACCGCCGATGTCCACCTCCGATGTGCCGATACGCCGTATTGAATCAAATATACTCCGCACTTTTTTTCGATGTGTACGGAAACGGCCATAACATCGCTAAATATTGACTGAATTTGACGTTCAAATACACCATTTTAACCGTTTTTTTCGCTAGCTTTCCAATGGTGCAAACCACAAGTCGTTAATTCCACCAGTTCTGAAGTTATGTATTAAAAACCATTTCACTTACAGTTTTAAACAAACGATGTCTGCAAATAGATAAGAAAAACTGCTGCTTACTGGTGTTTTAGGACTAATATATCATAAAGTGCTCATCTGTTCATTAATTAATATCAACATGTTTACATATTTAGATTTTTACATCTTTGCAATTGTGTAGAAAATGATTGGCTGCATGCACGTTTTTGTGGGGTAAAGGCTGGGGAAAATGGCTGCAGAGAAAAAGAGCTTTGTATTACAATTTTTTTAATTTTCTTTACTATTTTTATGAGGCTATGTTAAATACAAGTTTTTTTCTTGTAGTTCATTGGCAGCATAAAATGTATCACACTTTCATTTTTTGCAAATTAATCATTTAGTGTTATATCGGCATTCCGTTTTGACAGTAATCGGTATCGGTACATCGGCAAAAAAGCTACATCGGCGCATCCCTATTATTCACTGTAATGCTTGTCGTTATGCGAAGATTTCTATTTTTCCGAAATTTCCCATAAAGTCGTTCATTTGGGAAGTTTCTGCATCCCTGATTTCTCGAATCTGAGTGGGCTAATTGTACCAGATTGATGAAATTGATGAAACGTTGAGTACTGTTAAACTATTACTGCAAAACTATTACTGGCCGACTAATGATCAATTCGATGTCGATCTTTGTAAAAAAAAACATTATTTGTTAGTCTTATTAAAGAATTTGAAGAGTTACGTTCGTAAAGAAGAACCGAACTAAAAATGGTCATTGTACGTTCACGCGTCTGAGCAAGCAAAAAGTTTCCATTAATGTGTAAAATAGTTTAAATAATCCGGGTATACAGTCGATAGTTTTAAAATGTGAAATAAAAATTAAATTAATAAAAAATTCACAATTTAAAATGTAAAATTTTAAATCTTAAAAATAAAAAAATAAAGTAAAAACGATTTAAAAAAAAATTAAGTTCAAAAATGTAAAGCATTAAAAATGTTAAATTTAGAAATAAAAAAATATCAAAGATTTAAAAATTGTAAAATTTCAAACTTACAATGTGCAAAATATATATATGCGCCTGTTTTAATTAGAATGTCGAATACTGACGTACAAAAGTGAAACCGTTATAAAGGCCAAACTAAACTGGCTGCATCACGATGCGGGATGGTGTAAGAAAGACATCGAAATCGATCGAAAAACGGAACACCTACCATACAATTGTTGCAATTTTGACCTTGTAGGCACATAGTAGCGCCTTGCTTCGCACGAAATTTCTTCGGCCTGGTTAGGTTTTCAGACATGCAAAACAAAAAGTTAGATGCTGCATAATCGTGTTTTTACGTGTTGTGATTGGTTGCATTCTAACACAGTGGCGGAGACGTACAAAACAAAAACCTCAAAAGTTGACTCAGTGTTCGGCGATCCATATTTATTTTACCCATAGAGAGGGGAGAGTGCAATATCGTATATAGTAGTTCCCATTTACTCCGTCTCATTCTCTCCCCCCCCCCCCCCCTCCATTTGCGTTTTCCCTATGGTTCAGTAAGTCATTGGCTCTAATGAAGAGTGAAGTTTGGCCGATTGGATTTTAGTCCTAAAGGGACCTGGACCGCTGGAGGACCGGCAATTTGATACTGCAAGTTAATACGACCATAAATAAATTCTGCTTCATTCCCGTCGACTCCTCGTGTCTCGGAAAATCTACGGAATATACCATGTTTAGACAAACGTGGCAAATAGATCCTGAAACTAGTTTGTATCACGTTTCTTGAGTGCAGACTGTGTTTGTGTACCTCATTCCAAAATTCGTAAACGAAAAGAAAAGGTTAAGTAATGGAAAGTAAAATGAAAATAAAACGCTAACGGGTTAAAATAATTTTTTTTATAAATGGACGCAAATAATTCTTTTGTTAGGTTTTGTGTTAAAGGGACATCCGGCCTGTCTTATAACATTCCGCCTGCCTTAATAACAGCCACGCGCAGATCGCCATCCGTGCATTTACCATCGCCAAGTCCAACTGAGATAGTAGCTGCGTTCCTCGAGCAAGGATTGCACCTAAGAGACGAACCAACTTGAACGCTGTTAATTGAAACGTCACAAACCGGAAGTTTTTTTCGTATTTTAAAATCACACTTTCTTTATAATTTTTTAGGTCAGTATCTTATAATTTTTCTTCGGCGATCTATTGACATAAATAATTTTAATTTTTACCGTATTAGTCATTTAGATTTTTGATCGTATGGTAATTATTTAGCAAACGATTACACATTAGTATAGCACATACACAGATTAAACGTCAAGGTTAAGCGCCCAAAGGATCATTTACAGTAAATGCGGTTACCAGTATTGAACAGAAAATCTCGGTAGACGCCACATTTTAAGACGGATTTTTACCAAGTGAGCGATTAACGGTAAGTAAATAGAACTTTGTGGCCGTACTTGATAGAGACGCACTGAATATTTGGTAGTTATTCGGTATTCGGCCGAATACTGATTTTGGCCGAATAGTCTTGGTCTCCCGTGGATGATTTCCTCGTTTCGCAGAGTCAAAACATTCTTTAAAAATGTAACATTGTGGAGCGGTTAAAAATGCATTCCTAATAGTAACGGAATTTCAGGTCAGTTGTGGTTTCTGATGTTATATGTTTAGCTAAATAAATATAGATGCAATCCTATTTACGTTGCCTTTTGGACTTAAATTTCAGACTGCCTGAGTGGGGAATTGAACCCACGACCTTTGAAATCAAAGGCCGAAGTCCTACTGCTGAGCCATACTGACACGCTCAAAGGTCGTGGGTTCATTT
>JAHWFP010078501.1:35008-51131 GCA_023313725.1 Lithobius niger
TATTTTAAAATATAATCACATTTGCGTATATTATAAAATTATACAGCCGACATTTTGGGATTTAAAAAAAAACTACACTGGAAGTGTGTAGAAATTTGATTTTGGTTCACTTTATAGTCACCACACTTGGGAAATTGTGTAAAAAAATTTCAAGTCACTATCTCAATATTCTAAGTAAAGTTATGGTGCTTTTCTGCATTCCGAGAAAATCCAGTTTGAACATGAAACTTATAACTTTACGCAAACTCCCCAAACCTGTGTTTTGAGTCATAAAAGGTCTCGGCTAATAATGTCCCATGCAGAATACATATTGCTTACCAGACTAACCGAACCTAGGCTTTTTTTATGACTTCCTTGCATTAATAACCACCATCGATTTCATTACTACCCAGCATTCTGTAAACAATTTTCCATGCTGTATTGAGACCGAATCGGTTTCTTAATTCTGAATGAATGTAAGAAAATGACAAAAACAATTTTTAAGAAACTCATGTAAATTTAGTAGCTTCGAGGACAAGTAGTCTAGTTTATTAAAGACTATTTGTTTCTACCGGAAAAAATGGGAGAAAGGTACCTCCACCCATGGAAGATTACCAACCCTGACTTGGTTCATTGCTTTTTTCCTCAATTTCGTATGACTTCGCATAACCAAGTCCACGCCAATGGATTATTTTCATCATGCTTTTACAATGGTTGTTATTCTGTAGGGCCCATCCCCTGTATGCCGTAATGTCGCAGATTAGTCAACAAAAATTGATCCAGCAGTAAAAAGCTACCACAGATGTCCCGTAGTCTTTTTCATTGAAATGCACCTGATCTTTCACTATTGGCAGAAAGAAAACAAAAAAGAAATACAGGGAGTGAAGACATAACGGACTGACCACAAATGGAGGCCTTGAATATTAAACGGTTAAAGAAACGTGGGATGGCCATTTCGTTTGGCCTTTCGTATCGTGGCACACCCTCTTAATTGTTGATACTATTACATTCCTGACCCCACACGAATAAAGAAGGAAAAAATGGATAAACAAAAACGAGGAGATGAGTTCTTTATAACTCTTGGTAACTTTCGTTCAGTGTGTATCAAAAATTGTTTGGTAGTACGGTAACGTAGCGTTGCTGTCGAGACGAGAAAGTATCGCTTTTTTCGCGACGACACTAGGTCGAGGTATTACGCTTCCGATTCGAATCGAGATCGAATCGAGCAAACCAGTTCGAATGTCGACTTTGTGTACGTTGGTTCACGGTTTTGGAGAGGTAAAGCTGATATTTTACTTAGGTGATACGATGTGTATTCCCAAATTTTTTTAGTCTTCTATACAGCCGTACTGGCTGAGAAGACTATTGCAACGACTTTGTCCGTCCGTGGCTTTTTTCAACTTCGCAACGGTACCAGATAGAGACGACCATAGTTTACAACGTTAGATTCAGTATCAAACGTTAGTTTAAAAACACGGCAAACTAAAACATCGTTGTTTCATTATAACTGATTGGCTTCCTCGACGGAATTAAATGAAATAATAATAATTGATCGTCGAATTGAAATCATAATAATAACGCGCGGCCGTAAAAACAAAAGGGTTTTAGCTTCGTTTAAAAGTCTCGTCGCATTATTGCATATAGGCTTAACATCGAACCAATTTCTCCATTAGGCCTAAAATCACGTTACCACGGCAACGTCAAGTTGCTACGAGTCGCTGCTGGCTTCATCAGCAACACTATAATTATGACTCCGTTTCTACATTGCGTCTCTCCCATCACTTCCCTTCCACTGATCTATACACGTTGTGCTTGACATTGTAACACTAACTATATGCCCGGAAGTGCAACATGTTGTAAAAATGAATAGGTAAATGCAAAAATTAAAACTGCAAGTAAAAATTGGGCCTAAAGGCTGACAATTACACCTAAAATGTAAAATAATCCTTAAGGCTAATATATTTTTAAGCGGCAATTGTGATGGTTACTGCTTTTAGATTATATAATAGAGATCGCAGTCGCAGTGCGTGATAGAGGTGTGCGCCTCAACATCGAAAGTGGCGAAACTACACAGAAGACCGGTTGCGACTAGGTAGTCGCTGCAGCCGTTTGGTTTTTCTTATTATTTTATTTCCCCTTTCCTTGTAAGCTTAATTAATCTCGTTCACATATAAGAATTCAAAAATTCACCACTCAAAATGTGGCTATCAACTTGTGGTTGTGGTCTTGAGATGACCAGCCTGATACGATACTAGTGATATCTGAGGCAAAATGGCTACCACCAAGTTTTCCGTCTCAACCATGATCACTCATTCTTAACTGACACCTCGGTGATGTGAGTTAAGCTTGAGTGATCATGGTTCGGACCACAAACTTGGTGGCAGCCGTGTTGGCTCTGATATCACTACTACTAGTTATGGCAAAAACTTGATGGGTTCCTTTACCCTTATCGGGTTTCTGTATGATTTTACTTACTGGCCTACATTGGTTTGAAAATAAATTGTGTAGAAACGTGAAATAAAGGAATCCTTCTGGTAAACAATATCATATCTGTGTCGCCGGGTTGTTGGCATTTTCCCCCAAATGGAACAGAAAGCATGGATATAAGGCTACGTAGCCTACTCACTGTATTTGAAGTATAAAAATTGTCGTCTGCCGTTAGCAAAACATTTAAACACACTCCGTAGTGTACAGAGCAAAATATAATAGTCAGGGTGGTAGAAATAGCAGATGTTTTGCTTTTCACTGTCATACCAGGATGATATTCGGCTAGGACGTCTTTGGCAGCCAGCTGGGAATGTCGAGTTTGGGATGAGGGGAATGTTGGGGTTGTACATTCAGTTTCAACGACGAGCCAGACGTGTCATCATGTACGATACTTTCCAGGCCAGATGTCAACTCGGCTTGATGCCATGTGGCTCACCCTAATAACATTAGCTTTTTTGTGTTGTTTTGCTTTGAAAAATACGGCCACACAAACTAGCTTAAACTGGGAGTATTGAACGGTTTTGGACCCTGTAACAGCGTTTCACGAATTACAGCGCCAATTTGTTCAAGATTTGTGCTCCAACTGTAGCCACATCGCATAATTTTTTTATACGAAAAAGGCCTTCTATCATGACATGTAATGATGTAGTCAGTAAATTCGTTGATATACAAATTTTAGATCTAGGAAGGATCTGGTCTGATGTGTTGACGGATGAGTATAGGCTAGGGCGATAGCGATGTAAAACGTTATACTTCTTATGGAATCAGTTAATTTGACCTAAAGAAGGCGATTACTCCTCTTCATCTTAATATTTTTGTATTTTTTTCAAACTATATGGAAGATGATGAAGACATCTGTCTTTCTCTGTATAATACGCTTAGGTTGGGATGAAATGCACATAGCAAATTCATCATCATTCATTATAACAGCCAATGAAAATGCTCAAATTAACTAAACAGTGAGGAAACAGCTAATAAAAAATGTTCAAATTCGAGTGGGTTCATTCTTGGCACGGTAGCAAAGGAAAAGGCCGAGCGGCCGACGATGTGAACGGATGTGCCCTGTAACAATCAGTAACAAACAAAATATTGCTTCAACAATGCTGGCTATTAAATGAGAGTTGAATAGTTTCCAAGTTGGTTGACTAACAATCACTGCATGCAAGATCGGTGTTGCGGGCTTATCGCACTTGATATCAAAACGGAAAAACTGGCAATTCAGCCACACAGAATAAGAGTGGCACCCTCCACTGGAAACGCTAGTATACTTCCCTAAGAAAAGAAAAGACCAGGGATTCCACCGGCGGGAGAGCAAGAATGGTGGGGGGGGGGGGGAAGGAAGAGTAGTCAAACAACACATGGGGGTTAGGGGTATCATCTAGTGACAGTAATATCGTTAGTCTTTACAGTTTGCTTCCAGATTCACGAGGACGTACCAATTTTTTACTCAAAAATTCAGGAGGCGTGTGGCTTGTTTGTTGTACTAAAAGATATTTCTTTGTTTATTCCTTTCCTTTCTGCGAGCAAGCGCTAGATGGCTGGATAGCGCTAGATGCTGCAAATTTCGGTCGGTGGCAACCCGTCTTTAAGAACTCCGCTAAAGGCCTGTTGTTGTAAATGTACCCATGTTGTAAGTGTACCCATCCGAGTTCATCCGTTTCTGCAACAGACAAAGCATTAATTTTGCACATGAACCTTTAGCATACCAAACAAAAACATCCTCTTTGATCCAAGCAAGCCCACAAACATTTCGTCATGCGTAAATATAAACACGTGAGGTCACGCAAACATGCCGGAGGTCACGTGTTTTCGTTTATTAACTGTATCTGAAATGGTGCATCGCACAAGGCCTTTTTTTCATCAGATCTGACGCCAGCCAACCCTTATTTTTAAATTTTAAATACACCTTCTTTTCTTGCTTTGACCTTTGGTTTCCTGGTGGGCGGTTTACATTTGCGGCCGTCGCCAAGACAACCGGTGTTTTGGAATGTAAACGTGCCACCAATTCGTAGCCATCCGTAAAAAAACAAGGCTGCCTTTATTTACAGGCCTGACTGACAGACATACAATGACTGCACAGTTGAAAATAAAAGTATGGCCGTTCTACGAGTGTTTTGCGTGGCAGGGTTGGCAATTTCCCGGGAAAAAACTAGTTTTGGACAGGGCACTGGTAAATACCGGTAAAAACCTGGTAAATGCCAGCTAAGTGGAGAAAATATTTTATAATTATTTTTTTATTATATGCATTTGTTAAGTTTGCAGTCTAACTGCTCATTAACACTAATAGTAGTACTTGAGTAATTCTATTTGAAACGAAAATTCAAGTAACTAGATACGTTAGCTCGACGTCACACCTTAGCATTAAAGCACATATCCGTGAGGTCTAGCCGATTTAACGGTGATATTCGCTCCTCTACTCGAAACGGCTAGTCCAATATCACGCCCTCGATATTGGACTAGTCGTTTCGAGCAGACGAGCGAATATACCCGTTAAATCGGCTAGACCTCACGGATATCTCTTACTTAACACTATTTAATTTTTAAAACTAATATAATTATATTTGACACGTTATACACCTATTTTTGTCTTTAACTGTGAAAAAGTAGTTGATCCCGGGGCAGTAAAAACCTGGTAAAAACCACTCCTGGTAAAGACCATGCCAGCGATGTTGCATGGACGTTGTTGAAAACACGTATGTGTACTGACGTAAATAAATGGCAATCCTGCAATTTTACGGGCTCGTGCGTTTTTAAACACTAATTACTGGGAGTAGATGTGTCAACTTTTTTTTTCTGTTTTTGTTCGAACATTTTCCTTTCATTAACCTTTGCTTTTCTTCTTTTTTTTGTTAAGTGAAAAATTTTGTTACTTGACTTTTTTAAATAATTTTTGGATTTACGGCCATTCACGTAAATCCTTACACGGGGTCTTCAAACGTGGCCTTCATTTAGTCGCCAACAAGGAACTCTTTTCTCGCCACAAGCGGTTTCTGGGACGGTATGCCTTAACAGCAACATGCAGAGTCTCTATTTTTGCCAAGAGTGGCTGGGTATAGTTAATCATCTTCAGTCAGGCATGTCGCGGAGATGGCCATGGTTTGAAAATTCCTCAATTTAATTTCGAGGAGTGTTTCAAACCATACAGTAGTTGCTTTGTAGTCTGCGCGTGATGCCGAGTTTTTGAAATAAGAGAAGAAAAAAAATCTTCCAAACATTGCAGCGTCTGAATTTATTAGCTCCTTGAATTATTGGCTCGCTTCCACAGCGACGCTGCTGCGTACTAATGACGGTAATAAAATTAATTTTATTGTCAAGGACTTATTGAGTTATTTTTAAATTCTATCGCACGAATGTCTCAATAATCCTTTTGAAGGCATGACGTAATAGAAACGAAAAAAAAACTGTCGTAGAAAGTTCGCGTAAGGGAATGCATTTACGCGACGCGATTTTGTCAGCTAGAAGCTATAAACTAGTCTGGAATTTCAAAATGGCGCAGATTTATTTGTGTACCCACACTTCATTTTACGGCGGAGACCTCTTAAAATACAGGAGGAAAGTTGACTTACTCCGCCGCCGAAGAATATTTTCAGACTCACACCTCTGACTGAGCAGCGTCAAGTGACGTCATATTGCTACAAGAGAGATACCTGCAAGGGGCACTAGATTAAAATGGTGGGTTAAACAACGGCACTTCTAGTCAAGCCAGTGCTTTGAGAGTGGATTTCGTAGGCCTAAAAAACCTTGTTTTCTCCAATCCCTTATGCTGCTTAGGTTGTAATCGGAAAATAAAGATTCTACTTGTTTTAAAATGTCAGCAACTGCCAACAAATCGACAAAAATCGCGCGTTTTAGGCCTAAGAAATCCAGTTTAATCAATAGCATTGGCTTCAGTAAGACGCTCTTCTTTTCCCCCACCAGTGCACCTTGCAGCTAACCCAGTAACTGGCTCCACCATAGAGTTATATACAATAATACTACGTCGTGTCACTGCAATAAGCGTTACTTTCCCACTATTTAGGAAGATTTTAAGTCTACATGCGCAGTCATCCCACCGTGGTGCTCAACCTACTTTTCCCCCCAAAATGGCGAATTGTATTTCCAACAAGATTCTAGCGGGGAATGTAGGTGGTTACCAATTGCCGCATTACAAAGAAAGGTTGCGTTTTCAGTTTTATTATTTATACACGCAGTAACTCTTAAAAATCGATGCAGACATCAAATTCTAGAAATGAATTGGTATTGGAAAAAGTGTTCGTACTACTGCCTGTAGCCCGAAATATTTAAGAAACCGTTTTACTGTTTAATTGGAACCGTGCTTGAGAGAAAATAAGGAGAATGGTTAAAGAATAATGAAGGTGACTTAGATTCGCAAGGTGCACTGCCATGCGTGTTACTTTAATTCGTTAAAAAACACGGACGTGGAGAAAACACTTAAAAGTGTTGAAGACCTTGAGTTTTCCTTTGAGGAATTAATTGCTGGAAGGAAGTGTGATAAGGATGCTGTGTACCAACTCTAATCACGTTCGTTGTCGACACAAGAAATACTACCCTACCTGCTGCCGCTGTTAAAGGAGGATTGCCACCAAATGACAGGCTACAGTGTCGATAGCATTAGCCGCCATCTAGTTCTGTCTAGCCCTACTTTCAACAGGCGAAGGAACACATAAATAAATTTCTTTTTATGTACAACAAACAAGCCACCTGCCTCCTGAATTATAGAGTGTAAAGTTGATGTGCCCACGTCCACCAGGAAGCAAGCGGTAAAGTTACGCCTGACGACATCGCGGGCGCTTTTTTCTATATATCGACCGTTTTGGAAAGCAGATTTTGAACCGGTAGTTGGGCGCCATCTAGCGACAGTGACGTCGTTAATCTTGACCGCTGGCTCCCTGGTGCACGTGGGCACACCAACTTTACATTCAATAATTAAGGAGGCACGTAGCTGGTTTGCTGTGTAAAAAGAAATTTCTTTGCGCATTCCTTCGCTAGTTGAAATCAAGTGCTACGTAGAACTAAATAATGGTAGACGGCGCTAGACGCTGAAACCTGTAATTCGGTGGATAGGCCCCTTTAAAGGGTCATACTCGTCAAACGAAGTTGTATATTTTTTAATGATTTTTTCCCCTTTTAATCCTTGCTTAAGCCTACGACTTCTTATTGTCCTGCGCTCTGTCGAACCAAGCTCAACACAACCTTGCCCGTGTATTATGACATTTCAATTTCAATTATGAACATGGATGCTTTCGGAACGGAGCAATGCCAGTGACATTAGACAGGGCCCAGGATTACATGATGGAATCCCTTGCTCGAGGTAATTATCAGTCTCGGGCCATAACGACCCTGGGGAGATTGTTCCCCCTCATTATCATCATTACATATTAATGGAGCACAGCATTGGTTGACAGAGGAGTGGCACTGCGCATGACTCTTTAATGTCATCATCCCGTAATCACTCAACTCTCTTTACTTCACCCGTGTCGAGTCTGTCTGTCTGTCTGCGATAAGACACAAATAAAGCTGACGTAATACACAAACAGCCTGCTTGCGTTCGTAAGTAGGTCTTACAGAGGATCGGCTGCGGTATCGGTTCGAAAAACCAGGCCGATACCGATATGCGTTTTGGTCAAGCGCAACATGGTAAAGGATTTAAAAAGGTGAATATTGTATAAGTTTGGAACTGGACGAGATAAAGAGACGCGGTTTACAGCATTAAAAAAAAATCACCTCACAGTATACGTAGAATTTCGTGTAAGGCCTTGAAAAAAAATAAGCCATCGGAATGTTCGAAGAAAATTATTTGTAGTGTTGGTAAGTGAGGCTCTACCTATCTCACTGCACTACTGTCTATCTTGTGATATCTTATATCCCGAGGGGGCAGGGCGGGGGGCGACAAACCCGGAAATAGCGTACGAGATTGTCGAATCCGAAATCACCACATTAGATTTGCAGGGATTTGCGAAGATTTGTGCAGATTTCCACAGACTTTTGTAAGATTTGTTCGGATTTGCAAGATTTCGCTTGGGTTTGTGGAGTTCATGAAGAGTTACAGCATTACAGCTTTCATTTAGATATACTGATTTGCAGTGATTTGTTACGATTTGCAGATTTCTAGTGCTGGTCGGTATCGGAAATTTTCGGTACAGTACGGCATCGGTATTCTGAAAAACATATTCGGTATCCGCCTACTTGGGTAGTTGAAGCATACCCTCGCGCCAAACTGCTACTAAATGATACAGGGCAAACCAGGCTATTTTCCGATGTCTGATTTCAACATCAGTGCACCTCTGCTGCTACTCCGCCACTTGGATTGGAACCGGTCTCCGAGATCGGGTTACAGTTTAAAGGCACATAACTCCCTCCGGTATATTTTAACAGTTTCACTGGATACATTGCCGGAAATAATTTTATGTAAACTGATTTACCTTTCATTTGCTGGTCTAAGGGTACGATGCAGATGTCAGTAGTGGCGCGTGAATGTTATTAGGCTTGTTTTAAACGGCTCGGTCCGAGCGGTATATAACTCCCGCCACATCGCTGGCAAGCCGCGGCCCTGGAGGAAGTATAATTAATCCTTCGCTCAAGTTTGCGACCTGGTCGTACGATGTGTCACGTTGCAGCGGCCCCGAAATGAGTATGACTAGTGTCGTAGAGCAATGCACGCTGTGGTCGTTTGAACTATATTTTAGCGTAGGTGACGCACAGTAAAGCGGCCAGAACGGAGTGATTTATGTGCCTTTAATCGTTGCTCGGAATAAACACCTCTTAAAACGAAGCATAAAATGTAGGAATCTACTGAATCTACTTTTACCAAATCCAGATAATTTTGGAGAGGGCTGAATCAGATCAAGATCCTAACGGAATCCAGAAAAAAAGACATTTGGATAGATGTTTATGTTTTGTACAGACTAACTGTTCACTTTACCTGAATGATTGAGTCAACTTAGACCGAGTAAATATTTTGCAAATTGGTCATTGGTTTTTTCCCCTTATTAACTTCTTAACAGTTTATGCTATCAATTTGAATTTAGCTTCGTTGGAAAGCTGGTGAAAAAAACGCATCGAATGGTATATTGGAATGTCCAAATCGGCCAAAAATAGGCGAAGTTATTAAAATATCAGCTAGACACTAAAAATGTACGGTATTTCGGTATTCAAAAAATACCGATAACCGCGGTAAAAATACCGATACCGCCCAGCCTTACAGATTTCGTGTTGATTTGTTATGATTTGCAGGATTTACAGAGATTTGCAGATGAATTTGCAAATCCGAAATTAGAGAGCGTATACGAGATTTCAGCCCTTGTCGGATCCCTCGTTATATCCTCACTCTAGAGTAATCATATTTTCGTGTGACTGAGGTTAATAAAAGGCCGCACCACAGTTGTAAGGTGCTGCACAGCTTCCAAACCGTTAACCTGTGACCCTGTGAGGGTGTTTCTCTTTTTCCTCTTGCACGCTATTAGAGCGGTGGCTCGGCATATCGTGCACAATTCGTCATTAACTAAAATATATGTATACAATCAATTTTCGGCCGAATACCGAACCTATATGAATTTTTGGCTGAATATACAAAACGCCGAATAATTACCGAATATTCGATGTAACACTAAACAAGCAGCTGCAGCGACTACTAGTCCAAACCGGTCTTCTATACACTTCTGCCAATGTTGAGGCACACTCCTCTATCACACACTGCAACAGCAGCCTCTATTACATTATCTAAAAGTAGTAATCATCACAATTGCTGGTTAAAAATGTGTGCGCTTGTAGGCCTAGTTTTAGCTTTTAGGCATAATTTTTTGTACTTGCCATTTTATTTTCGAGAGTAGGCCTGTTCATTTATGCAACACGGCGTCGAGAGCAACGTGGTTTTCAGCTTTTATGCCTAATTTTTTTTTACCTGCTGTTTTAATTTCGTAAGTGTAGCAGCTGACGGGGAGTTTGGTTCGAGAGAGTAGGCCTATTCACCCATGCAACACGCTGTTGAGACTATTTTAAATGAAGCTAATGTGTGTTGTTAACGAAATCCATTTGTTTTTACAGTTGTGTGTCTTCCTGTAGTGGTTAAATGCGACGATCAAATGTTATTATTTCTTTGAGTTACGTCGAGAAAGGGTATTATCATGTCCGCAGCCTATCTTGAGTCCTGCAGGTATTTTATGAGCGGCTACGTCTTCCTGAAAGGGGCGGCTTTAATCGACGGCCGCCATTGTGTTTGTAACCATCTTGGATATCAACAAGGCACTCTACTACCAAAAACATGCAATTGCTTATCTGTGTTGTTTTGGGGCGAACTCAAGATAGACCGCGGACACTATAGCTATAAGGAAGGAACGATGTTTTAATTTGCAGTGTCTTTTTAAAGTCCACTGAAAAAGGCGACGGACGGACAAAGTCGTTGCTGTAGACTTAAAATTGCTATGAAATTACTACGGATTTCAATCAATCATTTCTGCGTTTAGGGGTGGCGAATAGGGTCAAAAATTTAGATAAACAAGTATTCGTCACCAAAGTTGTTCTGTAAAACCTGTAGATTCGCTTTTTTTGGGGAGCTTTATGCACAAAATGGAGGTTCAACCCAACCGATAACTTTATTAGGCTATTCTACGCGGACATTTTCTTCCTGATTTTGTTTTTAAGGCGTGGCCTAAAATTAAGGCAGGAAGCTCTCGCTATTCCGGTTGTCGTCTTGGCGACCACAAGGCCAAACTCTTTAATTAACATTCATAAGACGTTCTTAAGTTGGAACGCCCTGAAAAAAGACGACATATATACGACGACTAAATAGACGGGTGCTCTGGTCTTCACATAGTGAGTTGCCTATACAAAAGGGATTTAATAACCTATTATTAAAATTATGAAATTATGAGTTCAAGTTTATGGGATTTGCGCGGTTTGATGGCACATGGTTGCTTCTCGACTGTATAGCATCCATCATTACCTCATGTCACACGTGTTTGTGTTTTAGGCATCCACACCATTATTTATGAACTGGGGGGGGGGGGGGAGTAAGAGGGGGGCATAACAATATTTTTATGAAGAGGGAGGGCGGGTCCAAAAAAATTTTCCAACTGTTATCCCCTGGGGGGGGGGGGGTAGGATCAGGAAAAAACTGTAAGAGAAAGTACACAGCAAGTTATAGAATTCAAACTACAATATTAGCATTTTAGAAGAAAATTCAGACTGTTATTTTGGCATTTTACAGGATAATCCATACTCCAATATTTTGCATTTCAGAGGATAACCCAAACTCAATTTGGCACTTTAGAGGATAATGCAAACTGTAATATTGGCATTTTGGAGGATAATCCCAACACTAATTTTGGCATTTTAGAGGATAATTTAAACACTAATTTTGGCATTTTAGAGGAAAATCCCAACACTAATTTTGGCATTTTAGAGGATAATCCAAACACTAATTTTGGCATTTTAGAGGATAATCCCAACACTAATTTTGGCATTTAAGAGGATAATCCAAACTCTAATTTTGGCATTTTAGAGAAATTTTCGCATCTTAGGTTGAAAAGTTTGGGTTAACATCTATCTGTTACTAACTCTTTCTGATAAATGTACCGCGCATTAACGAGTAGTGCAACACGACAAGTTGCTTTCATAATGCTTCCTTCCTTTCCAACCATTCATATTGTAAATGCCAGCTTGGCAGATAGTCAAGTGAAACCAATCTCTTTGATGGAGTCCAATGCTCCTCTCTGAACCATAGCGAATGGACTAATGGCTGAAGCATAGTCGCTGACACACTCTCACCCATTTTGGCCTGCACTCCTCGAACGAATGAAAAGGCTAACTGGTTTTTTTGAATAGCAGTTCGCCGAATGTTAAAGCGTGGGACCTGACTAATGCCTTCGTGTTTGACGCGTTTGTTTTTCGAATATTAAGGATTTGGTGCAGGGGCGGACTGGCTCTGCTCGTCGAGGTTATGGGCCCCCGCTAGCTACCCACTCCGAATCTGCATGGAGGTAGATGTAACCAAATATGCAATTTGTCAATTCATCGTGTTCATAGTCTACAAATTAGTTTTGAGTCTTTAAAGGTGGATAATAATAGACAAGCTACCATAACGCATGATGGCTGCGAGGCTAGCTAGCATCTGGAGGGATAGCTACAAGGTACACTAGATTAAAATGGAGGTAGAAACAACGGAGCATTTTAGTGAGGTCAGTGCTACGCGATGCATTTTTTAGGCCTAAAAACCGTTGTTTTGTGCGATCCCTTATACTGCGAACGTTATCTTAAGGTTGTAAATCGGAAAAGAAAAGATCCCACTTGTTGAAAATTGCACCAACTGTCAACAAATCAAGAAAAATAGCTCGTTTTAGGCCTAGGAAATCCGCTCTCAAAGCGTTGGCTTCAGTGAGACGCCATTTTTTTTTTAACTCAGTGTTTATCCGGTGCCCCTTGCACCTAACCCAGTTGCTGGCACCAGCATAGAACAAGCACTCGCATCAGTGTGAATGAAAAAGATCACTGCTACAACAAAATGCATTTAACTTGTGACGTTTCGGGCTTGGGTCTATTCGCATCAAGCAAAGTGAACTCATAATTTTAGTGTACAGCTTCGTCATGAAAACAATGGGGAAAAAACTCCCCTTGTCGAAGTTCACAATTTTATCTTTCGTCGTTTTTCAGATATTGAACGAACATTCCGCAGGATTTTTTCGTGTAAAGAAATTTTCTGCCTTTTTTTTTTATGTTTAGCTTTTTTTGTTACAGGATTCTGTCGTGCCTGTCTTCTCTGTCTATTCTTAATCTAAAGGTTGTATTTTAGCTGTACCGAAAGTACTTTTTTTTGTTCTTTTACCACCCATCCATCATTATTAGCGTCAGGATAGGAATAACTGTCAATTTCGATATTTTTTTTTTACTCGTTTTCATTTGACAAAAACTCCTTTTTTAGTAATCAAGAAACAGCCAAAACAAACTTCCTGTGCCCTCCGTTATTTTCATGTTTAAAAAAAAATGAAAACATGTCGTTTCAATGGCCGAAACTACTAGTTATCTCTAAGCCGAAGCGCTGTTGGCAGCCTGCAATTTCTATGGCGCTGCAGAAAACGACTCTGTAGTTGAGTCAGAATAGAAGATAATAGAATTCTAAAACAATTGCCTACAGGAAGGTCGTAGATGTTGGAGATGATTTCATAGCTGGTTTGTTGCGTTGCATAAGTGGTACAACGTGCTGTAGGGCAGCGAAAATAAAACTTTATAGAGTGAAGGGAAGTTAACATATAACCCATTTCTGTTCATAAGGGAAACTGGCCGAATCGCTCGCTCATTTGGCGTCGTGTTGCCTGGTTTAACCAGGTGTAGTTGTTAACCAGCGAACAAACACAAGCCGTAATTGAAAAGGTATGACTTTGTGTTGTATTCCAGTCGCCCGTTAATTTTTGAAATCCTCACCATTGCTTCACTACAATTTTGATCCTAGGTCCTATGGTCAATCATTATTTAGTTAAAAAATACAATAAGATAATGTTTTGTCCATTGACCTTAAAGTTGCCTATAGAGCAGTGACATTTGCCGCCATATTGGCACCTGTATGGGTTTTGAAGGGCATAACTACAAGGTGCACTACATAAAAATGGTGGGAAAAACAACGGAAGAGTGGATTTCTTAGGATTAAAATAACGTAGTTTTCTCCATCAGCAAAAATCGCTCGTTTTAGGTCTAAGAAATCACTCTTCACCGCATCGGCTTCAGTATGACGCCTTTCTGTTTCTCTCTGCAGTGCCCCTTGCAGCTAACCCATTAAGGTTCCAGCATAGAGTTATATACAATAATACTACGTCGTGTCACTGCTCTATTCACTGAATGACAGGTTGCAACATCTAGCGCCGTCTGTTTAGTTCTATGTAGCACTTGATTTCAACAAGCGAAGGAATGCTCAAAGAAATTTCGTTTTACACAACAAACTAGCCACGTGCCTCCTTAGAGGCGGTTTGCTGCCAAATTAACATCTGTAGCATCTAGCCCTATTGAGTTCGCTCTCGCAGCAAGCAAAATAATGCACAAAGCAATACCTTTACAACAAACAAGCCACGTGACTCCTTAATTATTGAGTAAAAATTTGGGACGTCCGCGTGCATCTGGAGCAAGCTGTTAAGGTTAACGATATTACTATCACTAGATGGCGCCACATTATTTTCTTTATATTCTGCTGTGGCGCCATCTAGTGGCATTGACATCGTTAATCTTTACAACTTGTTTCCAGGTGCATGATGACGTACCCAATTTTTACTCAATAATTCAGAAGGCTCATGACCTGTTTTAGGGATGCACTGAATATTCGGTAATTATTCGGCCTATTCGGCCAAAAATTCAAGTATTCGGTTTTCGGCCGAATACTGTTAACTGTTAAGATTTGTTGCTATTCGACCGAATATTTTTTAGTATATATTTACGCAGTTGTATTAATGTAAGAAAGTTTAGCTAAGCATTTAGTTTTTGGTTGTGAGAAATTGTCTTCTGACATTTTTAAAAGAAGGAAAAATGTTCAAATATGTTCAAATTACAGGTATTCGGTTAAGTTTTCGGCCGAATAATTCGGTATTCAGCCTATTTGGCCATTATTCGGCACAGAACCGAATAATTCGGTATTCGGTAGTTTAAACTATTCGGTTGGATATTCGCTATTTCGTATTCGGCAAGTTGAGTATTCGGTCATATATTCGGTATTCGGCAAGTTGAGTATTCGGTCATATATTCGGTATTCGGCAAATTTTGTATTCGGTGCATCCCTAGCATTTTTGTTGTGTTGAAAGATAATGCTTTGTCCATTCCTTTGCTGGCTGCGAGCAAGCACTAGAGAGAACTAGATCACACTAGATGCTGCAAACTTTCGTCTGGTGGCAACCCACCTTTAATTATTGAATGTGAAGTTGGCGTGTCCACGTGCACCAGGGAGCAAGTGGTCAAAGTTAACGATATTACTGCGTTTCAGAACGGTCGAATATAAAGAAATAAAGCTCCCGTGGTGTCGTTAGGCTTAACTTTACCGCTTGCTTCCAGGTGCACGTGGGCGCACCAACTTTACACTCGATACTTAAAGGAGGCACGTGGCTTGTTTGTTACTTAAAAACAAGTTTAATTGAGTGTTCCTTCTCTTGAAAGTAATGGCTAGACAGAACTAGATGGCGGCAAATGGCCGTAAATGCTGCCGTGTGTCATTTGTGGCAAATCCCCCTTAATCCAGGTTTCACACAGCTTAGTATGTTGCCAGAGTGTTACGAAACCGACGAAGTTCGTTGTCCATTTTTTATTACTGGAGAATTAATCACAGCCACCAGACTTGTAAACAATTTTTAAAAATTAGAACTCGATTTTTCTGACTTGGAATTTGCATTTTAGGTCCAGAAAAGTAGTCATTGTTATCTCGTTTTTGAAACCAAACTCCAATTCTGAATCGGAAAAATAGGATGGTATTTTCAAAAATCGTTGGGAGAAAAAAAACCTTCGCAAAACTTTCAACGTTTCTTTAATGTAAATGTGACACGTAAGTTTAATGTGCGGCATTATAACGAGACTGAACTACAGTTCAGTTTAGATTTGTGCGGCATTATGACGAAACTGAACGACAGTTCAGTTTAGATTTGTGTGGCATTATGACGAGACTGAACGACAGTTCAGTTTAGATTTGTGCGGC